>VWYH01001499.1:228279-488527 GCA_013399365.1 Pampusana beccarii
CCCCTGCCCCGCCGGGCCGCCCGCGGGGGGGCTGCCGGGCTGGGCTGGGCTGGGCTGGGAGCGCGCCCGGCGATCCCTCCCGGGCCGGGCCGGTACCCCCGGGGGGCCCCGCTGGACCCACCCTCACCTGCCCGGGACACCGGGCGGGGCCGGGGAGCGGCCCCCGGGGCACCGCTGTACACAGCGGAGTGCTTAAAAGGGGCCTGTAGGAAAGATGGGGACAGGCAGGACAAGGGGTGATGGGTTTAAACTGAACGAGAGGACATTCCCGCTAAACAGGAGGAAGGAATTTTTTCCACTGAGGGTGGTGAGAGCCTGGCCCAGGTTCCCAGCGAGGTGGTGGCTGAACCATCCCTGGAGACATCCCAGGCCAGGCTGGACGAGGCTCTGAGCAACCTGAGCTGCTGAAGATGTCCCTGTCATGGCAGGGGGGGCACTGGGGGAGCTGGAAGGTCCCTTCCAACCTAAACTGTTCTATGATTCCCCTGGCACTGGGGCACAGGCAGGAGTGCAGGGTGCGCTGCACCACAAACCCCCCAGCACTAGTGCACAGTAGTGCAACTCACCTGGCGTTAGTGCAGGGCCAGGGGTGCCAGGCCAGGGGTGCCAGCCCCTTGCACCACCAACACAACCAAAACCCACAATGCAAACAGGAGCGTGGGCCCCACTGCGCTTGTGTCCACCCAGGGCAGCGCAGCACCCGCGTGTAGCGAGGTAACGTCCCCGGCCAGGGAGCAGCTGGGGTAAATGCAGCCGTGGGTGGGTGACCCAGTGCCGGGCCCTGCACAGCACGGATGTCTGATCTCTCTGGACTGGGAAGGGCTCATTGCTGCATGTCTGTAAAATACTGCAGCCATCAGGAGCACTGTGCAAAGTACAGCCCGAGTCGGGAGAGGCTGGTTGTGCTCGTACAAGATGCAGCACACTGCTAAAGGGTAGCACCCCGTGCTGATACACACGATTTTATCAACCGTGTCAAAAAAATAGGAACTTCAAAAAGCAATCAAGTAAGGCGTGATTTCTCGGGGGGTTCTCTCTTTTTTTCCTCCCCCCACCTCTGTGACCGATTTCCTGGCGTGCCACTCCCTGCTGATGTACTCGACTGTGACTTGACGCTGACTCATTTGATGACAGCAAAGAGTCAACAGAACTACCCCGGCTGCCGTTGCTACATGCCGACTTTGCGCGTGCTGCCGAGACATCTCATGACACTTACCAGGCCGGTGAGAGCTGCAGCGGCGTGTCCCTGCGTGTCCCTGTCCCGAGGGAAGCCGCTGCCCACCTGCTTGCCCTCCCCTCGGCGCTGGTCCCGCGCACACTTACGGTCTGGGCTGTGCTGCCGGGAGCTGCTCCACCGATGCCAGGTGCAGGGTATGCGTGCGTATCTATTCACATCAATGCCGTCGCACCGAAAGATGCGGGAGTCTGTCAGAGAAAAGAAATCAATTAAAACACAATCGATAAAGTCTAATTTAATTAGAGCCAGAGCCACTCACGGCTAAAATCAGAATACAGACGTCAAATTATTTTCTTTCAAGGGTTTTATTCTAATGCCTTTAATAAACCATGGCACTGTGGTTTCTCTCCAGTGACCAAATAGCTCCTTCCCTCAGACTGTCTAAGTTATACTAGATAAGTTTGTTCACAAGAAAATAAGAGAGAAGCAGAGATGAAGGTGAGGTAAAGTGGGAGTCATGCCTAAACTTCCATTGCTCCCCAACCAGCGTCACATCCCTTTTTAGAACAATCAAAGCAATCAGAGATCAGATTTAACATACTGAAATGCTGGGGTGTATCATGGCACAGCAGCCCCTGCCCTCTCCTCAAATTATTGAGCCAAGCAGCAGGAAGGATTCAAATACAAACTGACTTCAACTGAGGGGCAGCATTTCCAGAACCGAGCGGCGTGAGGCCGTGGGGGTGCCGTGGGGGGCAGGCCGTGCCTCTGCGAGCAGCTCTGCCGTCGGCACAGCCTGGAAACGCGAGCCCGGCCTTTCCGCAGGGGCTTCGCGCCCGCCGGCCTCTGCTTCATCTTTTCAGAGATGCTCAGGGAGTGGTGACTTTGCCCTGATTGCTTATAACATTTTAATTTCAGTTCCTTCCCACTCCTGCACCTAGTGATGCACACTCTCTTTAATATAGTTTTGTGCCCCTGCCACACTGGAAGTTAAAGGTTTAGCCTTTTTTTTTTTTTTCTATAACAAAAAGGAGGGAATAAAAATTAAACAGGAAAAAGGCAAAATCGGCATCCAGACCTTAGTTTTTAACTGAAGTGTTTAGCTAAAATTTTCAGTAAAGGTCATTTTTTCCATAGACCCAGCAAAGAAAATTTTCATCCCAACAACATATTGTACAAAGACATGCTCTGCACACATAAGGAAAGTGGTTTCTTCGAGTGGTTTTGCACCACTTCACCCATCCATCCATGCATCCATCCTGACCACAGTGCCGGCAGCTCCGCTGGCATCGATGCCCTGTCCTCCTCCACCGATGAGAGAGTCTCCCTGTGCTGCTCCATGGTCGGATTCTTCTTGGGGTCATTTGGCCTGAAAAACTGGCTTTCCTTTGAAACGAAGTTGGAGGACACTTTAACACAAGTGAACATGTGTTTCAAGTTTCATCAGGAGGCAGAGAAGTAAAAACAAGCTAACGTGTGGATCTGTACTCGCTGGCATACATTCTTGGTACTGTATATTATTACAAATGAACTAATGTATGCCTTCCACAAATACCTTATGTGTATATTTATACGGTTAGATGTTTGTGTGGATGGATGTATATATGCAGAGAGGGAGGGGGATTTCAGCACTGCCCTCTGGGGCGGATACTTTTTCCTTTTGATTTGTCCTGTGTGACCAAGATCTTTCCATCTCAGCTCTTCCTCTGCTCACTAGATGCAGATATAGGGAAGGAAGAACACTGTCATGTTTTCTTGGTTCTCTATAAGCAGTTGCAAAAACAGCATTGATTTTTTTTCCACTGTTTTAAAAATACTCTTCCTCCCTCTTTGCGATAATTCACTGCAAGGCTGGGCTTAAAAAGACCCTGTTTATTCAGCAGCACAGGTCTTCCACTGCCACATACTTACTGTTTTATCACAGAACTGCTCAGGATATTTTGCATTTGACAACTGGAATGAATGGTAGTGGCATCTGGGTTATTTTTAGCAAAAAGACATTGAAGAATGTCTCTCAAACCAGCATCAGGCTCTGTGAATTTGTAGGGAGTTGCTCTGGAGGCAGGAAAAACAATAGGAGCACAGTTTAAACTGTAAAGGTAAATGAAAGTTGGGTGGCCTTTACTTGCTGCTCTTGCTGGACTCTGTGATAATCTTTAATGGAAATTTAATCTCAGCATGGACTATTTATCACATCTTTTGCGGCCCTGGGAGCGTACTGTGGGGCTCAACAGTGGACATTGCCATTAGTTTTTTGGAGCATCCCCCTAGTAAGGGGAAGGAGCAGCTCCAGCCGCCGGCTGTTTCACTCAGGAAAGGTCTGGTTAAGCCAGGCTTGCAAAAGCAGGCGGGTGTGGGGAGCGGCGGTGCGGGCCCCCACTGGCTTCCCTGGCCAGGCAGCGCATGACGGGGTGACTAACGAAGGCTGAGGGCTGCTCCGGGGTAATCAGCTTTATCACGGGCTCATGTGATGATATGTTCTTGGATTCCTTCGAATCGTGGGCTATTTATGAGCGATCCAGGACATTTGGGACACTGTACGTGTTCTCTGCTTGATGCGTTATTCAGCAACAGCTCTCTTTCATCATGAATGCACGAGAATTGGGATTAATATCAAATGTTAATCCAACATCTGCGCAGTTTGCTTAGAGCAGGAGCCAGCCGTGGCCGAGCCTTCGGGGCTGAGGCTTCGCAGGTGGAAGGGCTTTTCTCTACGACCGGCAGTTGTGGTTCAGTTCTCGCCTCTCTGAGGATCTGTACAACTAGAGACGCCATCCTTTAAAGATTTCAGTGGTGCTGCTAATACACGAGGAGCACTGTTTTTTTCCCAGACTACAACTAACCCCACACAAATGACTTTGAGGATGCATCACATCTCAGCAGAAACGGGTGGTGGAAAGCCAGCTCGATGCCTCCATCCTTCCCAAAAGCTTCTGGCAAAGCCGCAGCACCCGAGGGTTCGTACCCAGGGCTGTTGAAGCTCAGGAGTTGTCAGGGCAATGGCTTGGAAAGGGAATAACTGGGGCATGGGCTACAGCACCCAGCCAGCGTCAGAAATTTATCAGGAGATTTTAAAGATTTATAAGTTTTTGGCACGTAATAGCCTTATCCAAACACAGGACAGCATTATGCACTGCAACAAAAGCCGTGTGCAACAAATGCCATAAAATAAATTATAGCACATTCAAAACACTGTGCAGATGCTAATCCCCGCAGCGCCGCGGGGAGCCTGGGCTGCTAATCCAGTGCTCAGCCAGGGACGCTGCACACAAAGGAGCTGAGACTCAAAGTAGTTAAAGGTTTGGTTTTTCAGAAGCTGCAGACACCGTAACTCGCTGGGATTTCATGACTAAGTGACCATAAATGGCATTTCTGCGCAGCCGGCGGCACCGTTCCTGGCACAGCCGGGTCCCCGGGAGCAGCACCCGCTCTCCCACGTCACATTTCCAAACACGCCGCACATTTTCTTCTCCCAGTACGCTATTTGTTGAGTTTTAAAAGACAATAGAAGCGTTTCTTCTCGATTGATCAAGTAGTCATTAAGCCTCTCCTTTCGTCACCGTGATCCCTACCAAGCGAAGCAAAACCGAGACGAGTCATTCAAGTCAAAGCATGAATTCAATGGGTTGCGTCATGGGTTGTGTTTTCCTTATTCAGCAGCTCTATAGAAGGCAAAGGAGTTCTGCATGACACAAATATTGGCAAGGTTGGTTGATACGACTTGTTCTGAGTTTTTCCACCTTCTTTCCCCTCCTACCTCTGTTGTCCAGGGAAGGCAGTGATAGGAGAGCACGCAGCAGCAGTTCAGTCCAAATTGGACACAGGGATGCCTTTAGGCGTAAAAGTCTCTAGAAATACATTGAAAAATACAAGACTCTGTCCTGGAATTTGTATTTAAATTTATCATTCAAAAGCCTGTTTAGGCAACATTTGCTTGTAGTTGCAGTTGCGTCTGGGGCATTTTTTCCATCTGTCTGTGTCTGGAAGAATATAATTTTTCTTCTGTATATAGAGGTCTTGCTGCATTATATATGTATATATATGTCTTGCTGTATTATGTATGTATCCAGAAGCTGAAACTGGTGCCAGAAGCAGCCATCCATCTGGCAAACGCTGCGCTTCGCCAGAACTCACAGTGCTGCTGTTGCTTTGGATCCTGGAGGGACTCGCAGCTGGAATTTAAAGCTCAGGCTTTGACACGGGCTGTAAATGGCCCACGAGCGAAGCTGGTCCTGCCGTTTGCTGTCCTGCGGCTGCTGAAATCAGGGAGGACAACCAAACTGGAACCTGTTTAGGAATCCATACTGGAAGAGCGAGGACAGGGCATTCCGAGGAATTCACCTCATTTCTTTGCCCAGAATACCCTTACTGCTTGTTCTTACGGAAACGCTGCAAAGTTCATCTGTTTTTCAAGGTTCGCCTATTTTTCTACATTCACATATTCTTCCGGTTGATAGACTGCTGCAGGGTGTTTAATTTTACATCTGCTTCATGTAGATGGTTTTAAGTGAGAAATGTATACTCGCCGCCACGGATAGGCACCTCTTTCTTTGCAAAATCCAAATGGAAGTTGTGTTGGTGCCTGCGGACGATGCCCGGCGGTGCAGACGCCCCCACGGCAGCGCCTGCTCCCCACCGAGCACCGGGATGGCGGCGACGGCCGCGCCGCGCCTGTCCCAGCCAAACGCGGCTTACCTGGGCAAACACGGCTTGGCGTGTCAAACGCAAAGTTAAAAAGTAATTCCAAATAGCAAGGCGTTTTTAAAATAACTCAGGATCTGACTTCACGACCTGGGAAGTCAGATCCGATACAAAGCCACACAATGCTCCAGTGTGCCGCTAATCGCGGCTTCCTGCCCCGATCAGATACGGCAGGCACGGGCCTCACGAGACGTTTGCTCTGCTCGCTTCCAGCTTTACCTACTGCTTGTGTTTGCATCCAGAGCAAACAGGGCTCTCTTCCTACAACGCTATGCCCGTTTTTCTCGGAGTTTGAGCTTCTTTTCTTATGCTTTTACTCCACGAGTCGGAGTTTGCAGGAGTGGCGGTCTGAAACCAGAATAAAACACCCCACATCTGCCAGAGCTCGTGGGCTGCACGAAATTCCAGGTGTTCCTGGTTACTCTTTGGGAGTTGTTCTAACCTGGGGTGCAGATGGACAGTCGTGTTTGACTGCAGAGGGGCGGCCAAGCTCCTCCTCGGGACAGCTGGCCGAAGCGGGGGAAGGAACGCTTTCCAGGGGAACCAGTGTATATTTTTCAAACAAACCAAAGCCCTTTTGCGTGACATAAACAAAACTGTTGACCGACGTGCAGCCAAAGGGGGAGGTCGCTGGGCCGCGCGGATGTGAATGCCGATGCACAAGTGACAACAGGCACAGAGAGACAACACACAGAGTGACAACACACACAGAGTGACAACACACAGAGTGACAACACACAGAGTGACAACACGCACATCCCACCGGTTCAGGAGAAAAGCACGATGCTGCGCAGCGCTCGCATCCACTGTCCCCATTGCAGTGTTCTCATGATGGTGAATAATCCACCAAAAAAACAAAAACAACACCCCAACACTTTAAATTGATTTGTTTTCTGCAAAAGGCTGAAGTCACTCCCCTTTCTTCCTTTTTAAACATTTCTCACAGAAATATTCCCAGACCGAAATCTTGCGTGAGAAGCCTTAAGTTTACTGACTCGTTTTGCAAGCGGTGTCGTTAGCCCCTCCGCGGGCTGATGAGCCGTGGCTGGTGCACAGGAGACAGGGGCCGTGCGTTGTTGTGCTGCTCAGCCCGGTGCTGGCAGCCTGGTCCTGATCCAGCCAAGCAATCAGAGCATTTAACTTCCTCTATAAAAGCTCATATATGTGAGGCCATACATTTGGGGGCATTTCTCTGCTGGAAAGTGAGCTAACCCTCCAAACATGCTGCAGAGCCAGAAGGAATGGCAGAGGCCTCTAACGGCAGCATCGCATTGATTTGGGTGAGAACGAGGAATAATAAGGGGTGGAAAAAAAGCACTTGGACCTGGCCAGCAGTCACCAGCCTCGAGCCACCGTCCCCCCCGCGTAGTTGTGAGCCAGTTCTGCTGTTAATACATTGCCACATAAACAATGCCCCGCGGCCGAGCTCTGCCCAGCAACACCCGCCGGGAGGAAAGGTGGAGGCGGGTGCGCGGTGCAAGAAGCACCCGCCGGGGTAAAGGACAGGGTGTTGCTGCTGCCCCAGGAAATAATGGGAGACACCGCCCCAGGGTGGCAGCTCGGGAAACCCTGGCCTGTGTGTGCTGGCAGCAGCGACGGGCGCTGGGTGTCCAGGGACATCTCCACGGGGTTAGACAGGAGAAACTGGGAGAAAACAGGGCAGGGAGAAAGCTGAGCAGATCACCCATCGCCACGGCACAGTCTGTGCCGTACCTGTTCCGAGGAGCTTTTCCCAGTGTGAACTTTGCCTAAAAACAGTGAGATTCGCCCATAGGCACCCCTGCTCTGCTCTGGCTCTGCCCTTGTCTTGTATTTCCCGTGTCGCAATTCCCGTGTTCCTGCTTGTGTTGCAACAGCGATTCCTGGATTTTGAGAAGCAGCTCTGAAATCACCAGCTTCAAACAAACAAACAAACAAACAACAGTATGCTACCGAGAGAAGATGGCATCAGAAAGGCGTTCCTGGTGGAGATGCCTGGGCAGCTGGCGCCATTTGCTGCTTGTGTGCCTGACAGAGACCCGAAAACGCAGATAATACCGAGAATGAGCCCAGCCGCACGCTGCCTGATTGAAAAGGACCGAAAGTAAAAATAGATCCTTTTCAATCAAAAAAGAGTGTATTTCAAAGGGCAGTTCAGCCATAGTGCCGGAGCTGGCACCGTGCTTCACGTCAGCCACCTGGTGCAGAGCTCCCAGCGAGGAACCTTGTCTTTGTAAATGGATTGTGGCTCCCCGCGGGTAAAACACCAGCAGAGAGGCTGGTATGACAGAGGGGGAAAAGGGAGCCCCACGAAGCCCAGTTCAGAGTGAGCAAGAGCAAAATGTAATGGGAGAACAGGTCTGAGGCCTGGCTTGAGACCCTTTTTGAAGGCAGTCACCATGCCTTAGTCCCAGCTGCCCCATTGCTGCAACAGTGCTGTTAGAGAAGGGAGAGGAAGACTGAGATACAGGGCCACAGAAATGATCCGAGGCTGCAGCAGCTCTGCTATGGGGACAGGCTGAGAGGGTTGGGGTGTTCAGCTGGAGAAGAGAAGCTCCAGGGAAACCTTACTGTGCCTTTCAGAGCTCCCAGTATCACCGTCCCTGTGCCAGCCCGGTAGCACCAATGTGTTAACAGCCAGATTTGTGCTTTTCTCACCAGAGCGAGGGCTATTGCTGCGGAGTCTTCCCAGCTCCTGCTCCCAGGGAGACAGAGATAACGCAGGTGTGCTGGCGCACGCCCCAATTAGCTCGATGCTTTAAGACACAGTCATACCAGGAACTTCCCAGCCAGCCATGGCTGCTGCCAAAAGGATCGAAGTCCATGCAGAACAGAGGAAAACTTTTACATACAAAGTTCAACAAAAAGGACATATATGCAGAAGATGGTTGCCATGAGGAAAGCAGGAGAAGGGGGCTCCTTGTGGGTACGCCTGGCCCTGCTGGTGTGTGTTGCAAACCAGGTTTCTGGTCCCTGGAGGAGCTGCTGCCACCTCCCCCTGCAGGCTGGAGCCTCAGAGAGGCCCAAAGCAAACAAGGGCCATGGGAGGAGCCCGGGGGGGCCCCTGCTGTGCCCCCTCCAGCAGCCAGTGCCTCTGGGAGGTGACAGCAGTGACAACCAGAGCTTTGCAGGGCTCCTGCAGCTCTGCCCGGGCACCGCTGGGGTCCCCGCTGCCAGGCCCCTGTGGGGCTCCCCCGTAGCTCCCAGCTGATCACCTCCCACCTGCTGCGACCCACGTTGTCACCACAGCTGTACAGATAAAGCCTCTTACCTGAGGCTGCTGTATCTATATCATAGAATCATGGAACAGTTTGGGTTGAAGGGACCTTAAAGTTCACCCAGTGCCCCCCCTGCCATGACAGGGACATCTTCACCAGCTCAGGTTGCTCAGAGCCCCGTCCAGCCTGGCCTGGGATGTCTCCAGGGATGGTTCAGCCACCACCTCTCTGGGAACCTGGGCCGGGATCTCACCACCCTCAGGGCAACAATTTCTTCCTCATGTCCGGCCTGAATCTCCCTCCTTTAGTTTAAAACCATCACCCCTTGTCCTATCACAACAGACCCTGCTAAAAGTCTGTGCCCATCTTTCTTACCATCCCCTTTTAAGCACTGAAAGGTGCAATCAGGTCTCCCCGGAGCTTCTGTTCTCCAGCTGAACACCCCAGCTCTCTCTGCTCCATCCCCCGGGGGCAGCTGGGCCTGGCTGGGCCAGGGGAGGGTCCCGGTCCCGGTCCCGGTCCCGGTCCCCGCCCGGGGAACCCCCCGCTGTTGAACCCTTGCCGATGCTGCCACCTACCGCCACCGCCCGGGCCGGGGACAGCGCGGGGCCGCCCGGCCGGAGGGACCGCAAAACGAGCTCTTAGTTTAATTGGATAAAAATACATATTTTGGTAAAAAAAAACCCCAAAATTGATTAAAATCCCCACAAACCCACAGCAAGGAAATCAAGTAAACCTGGTGCATACAAAGGGTTCGCTCCCACTCCCCAAGCCCCAAGAGCTGCGCTGGGTGGGAGGCAGGGAACCGAGGAATCATCGTTCCTAGGGAAGGGAATGGTGGTTCGTAGGAAGGCAATAACTGTTCGTGGAAAGGGGATCAGAGTTCACAGGGAAGGGGATGTGCTGCCCCTGCCGCGGCCTGGGAATATCTCCTAATGCCGCAGGAATGCGGTTATGTCATGGCGAGTCCCCCCCGCGCCCTGCCACTGCCTCCCAGCCGCCAGCCCTGGGGAGCATCGTTCCCCATCAAATGGAGGCAGAAATTCTGCTGGCGGGGGCTCCCGCCTGCGAAAAACTTGTACGCCTCAACAATCGCTTGCTGCGACAGTTACTCCAATGTTTCCCGGGGTACCTGTCCCATCCGGGAGAGCTGTGGGCAGGAGGAGGGGGAAAAGGTTTTAAAAAGCTTTTCATTACGTATTTGAGCGTTACCCGGGGCGATATTTCTGACTGTGCATGAATCCTTCCTGCTGAACTCACTGGGCATGACGCACCCAGGGAGGGGAGCGATGCCTGAGACAAGAGCAGCTAAAGTGCTCCCCTGCTGAGCTGCTCCTTCTGAAGATCTGTATTTCATTTTCCAGCCAAGGAGCTTTATTATTACAGAAAGAACACGAGATTTTTATGAGTGATTTTACAAATTAGTTTCTCAAATTGTTTGCAGAAGCACAAGAAATGTTGCAGTCATTAAAGTTCATAGAAAGTACTGAATGCTCCAGCACTGCAAAGCTTTTCCTTGTGCAAGAGAAATGAAGCAGAATCACCCCTGACATGTTTAGACGTCTGACCCTGAAACGCTGCTCGTCACCTCTGCACCGCCACCGTGCTCCACGCGTCCTGCCCTAGTGCACCTCGGTGGAACGACCCGGGAGCTGAACCAGCACAAACCCAGCTATAAACATGATTTTAAAAACAAATAACTAATTATTTCCATTCACCACGTTTAATTTGGGCTCACGCAGAAACACTGTTCATCCAATAGTCCAAAATACATCACGTATTAGGAGCTGAACAGTCCAACCCAATGAATGAGTCATCACCCAGTGGATGAAATCCCATAGCTTCACGGCTGCTCATAAATAAGACATGCTCAACTTTATAGTAAGTCATAAGTAAACAATGAACTATATGAAAATCAGAATCAGCTGTGTTATAACTGCACAGGCACGGTGCCCATGCAGAAATGAAAAGCGAATGTGATACCATCACCGTTTGGCTTCGGAGGCTGAATTTGGGGCTGAGACTCTTAACAGGGGTTTTGATGTGTGTAGCAGGGCGGTCGGACATCCAGACCTTCGAGGCCGCTGCAGATGCCTGTTTGCAATAAACAACACATTATCCCGGCCATTACCACTTCTGAACGCAGCCTCACGTCCCGACGGGCAGATTTTCTGATGCTATCACCTGCAATCTCCTCGCTACAGCCCAACATGGTGCTCCTGAGCTCTCGCAGCCCCCTCCTGCCTTGGTGCCCTCCCCTGGGCAGAAAGGAAGGGCAGAAAAAGCTGCTCCTTCTCCCTGAGATGAGCATCGGCGCATCCCCCGTGACCAGGCTGCACTCACAGCGCTGGCTGGGCTGGCGGGACGGGGGGCGGGTTTGTTCAGAACAATTTGAACCAGAGTTGTGAGAGGAGGCAGGAAACAGCAGAAAGCATTGATCAACCTCTGCCTCGCTGTAAAATTAACAGCATATAAAACTCAGTATTGAAATAACTGGAAGTGCGAAGGCACCACAGAGGGTGGGTGAGGGAAGATGCGCTCTTGGCACAGGGAAAGACTCCGGTGTGTGGCAGCGAGGGGACCATGAGCAGCGGGGCAGCTGGAGCCACCTCCAAGTTTGAGCTCCGTGGTCCCCCCAGGGAGGGTCTCCCTGGCCACAGCAGCTCATGGGGCTGGGACCAGCTTTGCAGGGGCATTTACTCCAATAAAAGCATCTTTTTGCTCCTGAGGAAGTGTTCTGCTATCTTGTCGAAGACTTTGGAAAGCGAATGTTTTTCACCCCTCTCTTCTCATACCCTATTTGTGTTTGGCTTAATGGTGCAGGGGGGATATTCATGCTCAGAGCATCGCAGGAAGCAGATCCTTGGATTTTAGGGAAAACCAGGACGTGCTTGAGCTGTGGTGGAGGGGAAGCAGCAGGTGACACAGTTGCCCATCTCAGGGCATTTCCAGATTTCATTAGCGTGGCACCGCGCAGGAAACCACGAACGGCAGAGGTGCCCAGAGCTGCTATTTCCTGAAGAAAGCCCTCGGAGGAGAGGTGAGGGGCGGCGGAGCAGCCTTGCAAGAGCTCCAGGTCCACGTGGGCTCGGTGGCGCACTCTGAGGTGGAGATGTCCCGCAGCTCCCTCACCCTCACCTTCTCCTCTTCAGCACAACGGGGCAGCTCAGGCTGCCATCGGAACAGCTATAGGGCCAAGACAGTAGCTGCCTGGCTATAGGAAGGGGAGAGACCAAAGCAACTTTTCCCTGAGAGAGCAAAGCTCCAGCATCTGCCAAAACACACAAGGGCCCGGCCCGTCCTGTCACTGTCCCTGCAGAGCAGGGGCCGGGGCAGACCGGGACACGCGCTCTGTTCTGTGTCTAGACACGGGACACGGGGGACGGACCCGCGAGACACGGCACAGCACTGAAAACCCAGAAGAGGCACCAGCCTGGTCGCAGGCGTTCGGTCCAGCCCGGGGGATGCGGCATCTCGCACCGGGGACGGGGTCCGGCTCCCTCCCTCCCCGGGGGGCTCCCAGCGCCGCCTCCGACCGCATTTCTAAACTGCTGGGAATGGCCCGGCCCTCTCAGGACTCCACACGCGGTTTCCAAGTCCTCTCTGACCGCCTCCAAGGAGCTCCCCTGGCTTCCCGACCATCCCCAGCCCCAGCGGCTCGGGCAGTGGGAGCGGGGTGGGCGGCACCGCGACCCCGGCGCAGGCTCTTCCCACCAAGGGTGCTCTGAACAACAAAGTCCTTGTGTTTTCTCAACCCCGTTATAGTTGCAATAGGGCAAAGCACAGATTAATCCAGCCAGAGACACGACCGCGCAAGCCCAAGTCACCGCGTTCTGTGCAAGCAGAGGTCTCCGTATACATTCTCAACAGCGGAAAATTATTGTACCTTGTTAATAAAGCTCTCTAAATGGATGACTAATTTCCACAAAGGAAAGAACGTAAAACTTGCATTGGCCCAACATTACTTCTAATCAAGGGATCTTCGTAATTCTCCAGAACAAACGGAACTTCATATTTTCCATATGTAACCATCTTTGTCACCCAAAGCACTTTGTATTCAATAAAAATACCGGCTTACATTAGAGAAAAAAACCCTTCTGGTGCAGAGTTTTCCTGGCATTGCACATCTCTGGTTCCCTCACTCAACATGTTTAGAATTAAATCACAAAACCTTAACTCACCCTCTAATGATCTGTTTGTTTCCAGTTTCATATTCCCACAATATGTTTGCTGACAGCAGTTGGGCTCTTTGACAAAAGACAAGGCATTTTTCCCAACAATGTATATTTGCTTCGTTCTGGTGCATTACAGGAGAAGGGTGAAGGCCGCATGAGCTGTCACCAACAACGGGACTGTAAGACTGAACGTAATTTATTTAGTACAAATTAAACGTTTATACTAAGTGTTCTTTGTTCCGAATATTATCACTTCAGCATTCAGCTTTTCATGAAGAGAGCTGTGAGAAAGGTTGAGCCCTATTTTGAAAGGATTTTTACCTTTAGCATCGTTCTGTGTCAGAGCCAAAATCCCAATGCGTACGGTTCTCAGGAGGGCGGTAAAAAGCTGCTCCCCTCACTTCCAGGCACTTCAGAACTTCTCCTTTCGACTTGTATTATGTGTTAGAACAGAATAAAAGCAAACCAATTCTTGAAAGCATATGTTGTTTCAAAAGAAATCTGAAATGTTACACCCCCAATAATGCTGGATGCAGTATTTTGACGTTGTTGCACCTTATTTCTTTCTCCCACCCTTAAAACAAACCCTTCAAATTCATATCGGTTTCACAAAGCACTTAGATCCCAACAGAAACAAAGCAATCAGAAAGCAAAGCAAAGTCTGCAATATCTGGAGAGCCCTGGGTGTGATATATTTTAAAAGAGAATTTTGTTTTATATTTTTCTGGTTATAGTGCAAGTTTCTCTGTCGGAAGAATCTTGGACGGTGTAAGCAGCATGAACAGTTTCACCCCCTGGCAGCAAACCTGTTGGAAACCTGCATCGCTCAGGAAAGGCGAGGAGAACAGGGAGAGGAGGGCGGCGACGGGACGGGAAAACCCAGCTGGTGCCGAGGCCTTTGGAGGCTGATGAGCGGCTGGGAGGTCAAGGCCAGATGTGGTCCCAGCCACAGCAGCTGCGGGATGAGCCGTGTGGGCACGGACGGGTCCTCGCTCCCTGGGGAGAAGCACCCGCTGGCACCACGTGCGGCTGTGAGCACCCTCATCCCTCTGCTGCAGCTGATCATCCACCTACCGCGGTGAATCCGCCGCCTCCCATAAGCAAAAGTCAATGACAAGTGTCTCTCCAAAACACACCTAATTTAATTTAAATTTAATTTTAGCAACAATTAAGTTGGTTGTCCCGTCATATTGTACCTCATCCCTGATTTCACATTTCCCTTGTGGGTAATTTGTCCTGTGAACAGAGATCCCGAACTTCACTCCTAAAAAGCATTAACGTCTCACTATTACTTTCATTTTTCCCCTACATTCATTGCTATTACTTTCGTTCAGCAACTAGAATTATTATTTCAACGTATTTTAGACACAACAAACGAAATACCTCCAGGTTTATGTGAAGAAAGGAAATCCTTCCTGCGGCGCTGACTCAGAGGCTGCAGCTTCTCTGGGTGCGAAGCTGCCCCTCCTGTTCTGCAGATAACAGCTTTATGGCCCGGGCATTGTTCTGCTTCACCAGTGCCTCTTTTCACATGGTATTTAATGAACAAGCTTTCAACTGCAGAAATACAGGCTGAAATCAGGAAGGCAAACGACCTTTCTGATTGCATGTTCACATAGCTACCTCGAATTTCCTCATCAACATATGGGGATCCCTTTTTTGTTAACATGCTTTCTTTAATTTTAATAGGCTTTTTTAGTGTATTTAAGAATGTAGAGGAAAACAGAAAAAAAAAAAGGTCCCATTGTTCTCCCACATGTTTGTTTTCACTACAAGCACTAAGAGGAAAAGCCCTTGACAAAAACAGGATACAGCAGAGTCCTCTGCGCCGCGGCACCGTGCCCCCCACGGGCACGGCCGCAGCCATCGAGAGTCCATAGACGGTCGTAAGTAAATGAAAAACATCAGTGGGAGTTTAATTATCCACTTGAACGGGAGTAGCACAGAGTCCCTGCTGAATAAACCCCACTGGCCAGGTTCTGCTCCCCTTGGATGTGTCACCGTTTGCCTACGGGCGCTTTCCCTGCGACCTCGGTCATGGACGAGGAGGGACAGANTTGTTTCCAGTTTCATATTCCCACAATATGTTTGCTGACAGCAGTTGGGCTCTTTGACAAAAGACAAGGCATTTTTCCCAACAATGTATATTTGCTTCGTTCTGGTGCATTACAGGAGAAGGGTGAAGGCCGCATGAGCTGTCACCAACAACGGGACTGTAAGACTGAACGTAATTTATTTAGTACAAATTAAACGTTTATACTAAGTGTTCTTTGTTCCGAATATTATCACTTCAGCATTCAGCTTTTCATGAAGAGAGCTGTGAGAAAGGTTGAGCCCTATTTTGAAAGGATTTTTACCTTTAGCATCGTTCTGTGTCAGAGCCAAAATCCCAATGCGTACGGTTCTCAGGAGGGCGGTAAAAAGCTGCTCCCCTCACTTCCAGGCACTTCAGAACTTCTCCTTTCGACTTGTATTATGTGTTAGAACAGAATAAAAGCAAACCAATTCTTGAAAGCATATGTTGTTTCAAAAGAAATCTGAAATGTTACACCCCCAATAATGCTGGATGCAGTATTTTGACGTTGTTGCACCTTATTTCTTTCTCCCACCCTTAAAACAATCCCTTCAAATTCATATCGGTTTCACAAAGCACTTAGATCCCAACAGAAACAAAGCAATCAGAAAGCAAAGCAAAGTCTGCAATATCTGGAGAGCCCTGGGTGTGATATATTTTAAAAGAGAATTTTGTTTTATATTTTTCTGGTTATAGTGCAAGTTTCTCTGTCGGAAGAATCTTGGACGGTGTAAGCAGCATGAACAGTTTCACCCCCTGGCAGCAAACCTGTTGGAAACCTGCATCGCTCAGGAAAGGCGAGGAGAACAGGGAGAGGAGGGCGGCGACGGGACGGGAAAACCCAGCTGGTGCCGAGGCCTTTGGAGGCTGATGAGCGGCTGGGAGGTCAAGGCCAGATGTGGTCCCAGCCACAGCAGCTGCGGGATGAGCCGTGTGGGCACGGACGGGTCCTCGCTCCCTGGGGAGAAGCACCCGCTGGCACCACGTGCGGCTGTGAGCACCCTCATCCCTCTGCTGCAGCTGATCATCCACCTACCGCGCTGAATCCGCCGCCTCCCATAAGCAAAAGTCAATGACAAGTGTCTCTCCAAAACACACCTAATTTAATTTAAATTTAATTTTAGCAACAATTAAGTTGGTTGTCCCGTCATATTGTACCTCATCCCTGATTTCACATTTCCCTTGTGGGTAATTTGTCCTGTGAACAGAGATCCCGAACTTCACTCCTAAAAAGCATTAACGTCTCACTATTACTTTCATTTTTCCCCTACATTCATTGCTATTACTTTCGTTCAGCAACTAGAATTATTATTTCAACGTATTTTAGACACAACAAACGAAATACCTCCAGGTTTATGTGAAGAAAGGAAATCCTTCCTGCGGCGCTGACTCAGAGGCTGCAGCTTCTCTGGGTGCGAAGCTGCCCCTCCTGTTCTGCAGATAACAGCTTTATGGCCCGGGCATTGTTCTGCTTCACCAGTGCCTCTTTTCACATGGTATTTAATGAACAAGCTTTCAACTGCAGAAATACAGGCTGAAATCAGGAAGGCAAACGACCTTTCTGATTGCATGTTCACATAGCTACCTCGAATTTCCTCATCAACATATGGGGATCCCTTTTTTGTTAACATGCTTTCTTTAATTTTAATAGGCTTTTTTAGTGTATTTAAGAATGTAGAGGAAAACAGAAAAAAAAAAAGGTCCCATTGTTCTCCCACATGTTTGTTTTCACTACAAGCACTAAGAGGAAAAGNTTTTAGTGTATTTAATAATGTAGAGGAAAACAGAAAAAAAAAAAAGGTCCCATTGTTCTCCCACATGTTTGTTTTCACTACAAGCACTAAGAGGAAAAGCCCTTGACAAAAACAGGATACAGCAGAGTCCTCTGCGCCGCGGCACCGTGCCCCCCACGGGCACGGCCGCAGCCATCGAGAGTCCATAGACGGTCGTAAGTAAATGAAAAACATCAGTGGGAGTTTAATTATCCACTTGAACGGGAGTAGCACAGAGTCCCTGCTGAATAAACCCCACTGGCCAGGTTCTGCTCCCCTTGGATGTGTCACCGTTTGCCTACGGGCGCTTTCCCTGCGACCTCGGTCATGGACGAGGAGGGACAGACGGGGACGAACCCGCTGCCACATGAGGGTGTTGAGCCAACCAGCCGCATGGCAAAAGCCACGGCATCCAGCATCCCTTCCCGGCCATCCTAGGAGATGGAACACCAGGAACACATCGATGTCACCTCCATCAGACGCTCCCTGGCCCCAGGAGGTGGCCCCAAAGTCCCCATCACCTCGCCGAGCAGCAGCAGCCCGGCTCTGGGTGCCCCCACGAGCAGGGCTCCCCGCTGCGTTCCTGCTAACGGCTCTTTGAGCCCCTCTCTTAACGCACCCCCAGCCTCCTCTCGCCCCACTTGCATTGCTGCTTCTCCTGCCCGGTTTTGGGGCGCTGGGGGGTCCCCGGTGGTGCCGGGAGCCCCCGGGGAAGGTGCCAGGGCAGGGGGACGCGCAGGCCGCGCTTGCTGCAAAGCACCTTCCTGCAGGAGTCGTTAAGAACATGGTAAAAACTGCTGCTTTCTTTCTCCCCACACATCAGCGTTTGGAGGCGTTCACGCTTCCGAAGAATAACACTGACTTGTTCTCTGTGATGGGAAGAATAAATCAAGCGCAGTTACCAGATCTGCACTTCTGTAATCAAGAGCCACGTCTCTGGCCAGAAAGTACCTTGTGGGAATCAGGTTGTAGCGACTGCAAGGCCGGTAAAGAGCAATTTGAGCTTTTCCGACTCAGAAACACGGTGATTGCAATTCCATTCACCGGGTCAGAAACTGCCTCTCGCAGCCGTCCGCTGGCAGCCTCCTCCAGACACCGGCCCAAGGCCATTTCAATTTAAAAAAGAGTCCCAGATTTTAAGGAAATACATTTTCTAGCTTCTTTCTAAGGAAAACCGTGTAATGCCAAAAGGGTTGAGGGTGTTCATGGGGCAACTGGAACAATATTCTACTTTAGTTTTAATTTCATAGGGAAGTGATTCTCCTTGTTTTTGAACTAACTGTAATCCTCGTTCCTTTGCCAGAAATGATCGTAACTTCTGATTCAGCCTCGATTTCTGAACCAGAGGAATTATTAATATAGTGTAAAATGATTACATTTTACAACGTAAACGATAAAATAAATGTTTATCCAAATCCTTAGCTTAAGACTACACCACTTTATTACTGCAGAGCAGACACCCGAATCCCTGACGCAGTGTCTTTGAACCAGTGAGTGGTTGCTATCAATGAACCAAAGAGCCAGGGAGGCAGCAGACTTAGCACAGCAGCCTATACCTGATATTACTTAGAATCAGAACGTGTTAAAACAAGTTAAAAAAAAGAAAAGAAAAAAGAAAAGAAAGAGAAAAACAAACCACACCAATTTCCACTTACACCAAGAAGATCTTTTGTTCTTTAGAAACTGTAAAGTGACATCCCACAGTTTTTGCATTTTTTGGTAAATAGCTGTCCGTCATCAGGGGACAGGATTAAAGGCCATGGGCATCATCCCTTCTTCATCAGGGAGAAATAAACTCACAAATCATCCCTTGCTGGATGCAAGGAGCTCAGTTCCTAACCCATGTTGCTCCCGAAGCCTCAGGACCCATGAGCTGCGCGTCCCAAAAAGTGAGGAATCACCCTTCCCGTTGTTACCAGGACCAGCTGGTTTGAGCAGCCCCTTTTCCAGAAGCGGATCAGGGCCAACCCTCCCCAGCCTCCATCCCCCGTTCCATCCCCCCACCACCCCTGCCACCGCCCGCAGCCCCGGGGTCCCGTGGGGTCCCCAGCCCCGTCACCCCTCGCACCTACCGGCTGCTGCTGCCGCGCCGACCGACCGAGGGATGGAACTGCGGGGCTGGGCTGGGGAGCTGCTCTGTCCCAGCAGCCGGAGGTCACCAGGCTGCTGGTTTGATCTTCAGTGCGTTTTCCATCTGAAAACTTTAACTCCTTCACGCCCTGGAAGGTGAAGCATCGGCAGCTGTGCCGTGGTGCTCGTCCCTGGCTGGGGACGTCGGCACACCGTTGTGCCAGGCTGGGGACACCAGCACACCGTTGTGCCAGGCTGGGGACACCGGCACAGGCTGCCGAAGGCAAGGACACGCACCTGAGAGAAACGGGGACGTGGTGGGAGGTTCGGTGTGGGTGGTTTTGCTCCAAGACTTGGGGGTGAGTTCTTCCTCTGAACAACTTACACCCCCCAGCCCTGTCCCGAAACCTCCCGCATTCCCACACATTCCTGTGGCCGCCAAATCCCCGCTGGAGACACTGGGGCTTATGCTTGGGAAGGGGAAAACCTTTGACAGCGTTTTTGTTTTTTTGCTTTCTCACCAAACCCTTGGGAAATTGCAGGGGGTGGAAATGGCTTCTGGCAAGAGGAGAAACCACGATCTGCCCTAAAACCTCCCGGAGCTGCTGGCGGGAGCCCCCAGCCAGCCCTGCCTGGCCGTGCCCGTTCCCTGGCACCCAGCTCCTCCTCGCTCTGACCAGAGGGTGTTCCTGGGGATGGGGACAGGGTCTGCTGGCCCAGCTCAGGATGAAAGGGTGCTTGCTCGCGCAAGAGCGGAGGGAAGAAGATGTCTCTGCGCGGTCCTCGCAGCCTGCTGGGTTTCCAGCTCCCCGTGTGCCGGTGCCAGCCCCCCCACCATAATGCACAGGGCAGGGTGGGACCAGCCACCAGGAGCTCAAGATGCTGCTGTTTCCAGCAAGATGTATAAACCAGTTACGTGATGACATCCACCCTGACCTCCACGGTCCTCTTGCACTTCTCTGCTGTCCAACTGTGGAGCGATGGAAACACTTTCAGCATTCTGAGGCGCTGCTTTCTGTCCCTGCTGCGGGCTCGCTGTCCCGTTTAGCCACCACACGTGCCCCGTGCAGACTGTTCAGAGTTGGCAGATGGGAATTTTTGGGCTCCTGATCCCTGGGAAACTAAGATAGGTCTGCACTTGGCAAAGCCTTCTTCTAACACCACTTGTTAGGTGTGAAATCATGGCTCGGTATGAAACCCGTTGGTCGGAGCTGCTGTCACACGTGCCCTCTCGCCTGGCTGCGGTGGCAGCAAAGACAGGGACGGGTCCACAGGAGGACAGGCTGCAGAGGGTCACAAGGAAGGCCACGCGTAAGGGACAGGAGCATCTCACAGGGCTGGCGGGAAGGCAGCAGGGCCACCTGCAGTGGGGGTTTCCTCACAGACCCAGCATAGAATCACAGAATCGTTTTGGTTGGAAGAGACACTCAAGGTCATTGAGTCCACCCGTTCCCCCACCCCTGGCACTGCCCCATGTCCTGAGAACCTCATCTCCGTCTGGCCAACCCCTGCAGGGATGGTGACTCCAGCACTGTCCTGGGCAGCCTGTTCCAATGCTCAACAACCATTTCTGTGAAGAATTTTTTCCTGCTATCCACTCTGAACCTCCCCTGGCACAACTTGAGGTATGGCCCAGAGCACCGCGGTGCCCCATGGGCACAGCGCACGGTGGCCCGGGCACACCAGCACTCGCTGTGCTGAGCCCAGCTGCTGCCCAGCCCCGCTCAGTCCCCGCTTAACCCCCACTTAACCCCCACACCCTCCCCAGAGCATCCACAGCAGTCCGAATAGGTCCCCATCACTGGTGACAAAGTGCTCAGAGCAACCTCAAACACAAGGCTCCTGCAACTCGTGCTCCAACGCCAACACATCCCACCCTGCACCGCGGGTCTGGGCTTCCCTTGTGAGCTCCCCGGGGCTCTGCCGAGAGCCTCCAACGAATCCAGGGCTTCTGAGTCCCACACAAACAACATAAAGCGCAGCCCGCCCCACCGGGGTGGACATCAGCGTCTCCTCCTGCCTTGTGATGCCCAAAGCACCATCCCCACGTGCCCTGGCCAGTTCCCTCCAGCCCCCAGACACCCCAGCGACACAAAAAGTGACTTTTTGTCCCCAATAACAGGAGCCTCAGTGAAAGAGGAGCCCGAGCCAGGCGGGGGGCGGGGAGAGGTGCCCCCTGCCCTTTTTCCCCAGCGCAGGAGCCTCCGATTGACCGCAGAGCTGTAATTCCAGGTGACTCCCGGTGTCCCCGGGGCTCCGGCGGCCGATCCCCGCACAGACGCCCCCGTCCAGGGGCTGCGGCAGCTTCCCACCCCCCGATCAGCCCCGCTGCCTGACTCGACTTAACGGCCGACGTTGGAGATAATTTTTCAAACCTTACTCTGGAGGGCAGGCGGCTTTGGGGCTTTTGAAATTAAGTATGAAAAATGTAATCACGGGTAATGACGTCTCTTGCCGCAGCACGAGCAAGAAACCTCTGTGTTTCATGGCTGGCCCCTGTGTTTTAAAGCAAAAGAGGGTTTCTGCTTTCATTACAAAACATATTTGTATTTCAGCCTGAAAGGCCTTCTCATCTGGGAGCTCTCTAGCGGCCGCAGTCTCTCCTGCATCTGGTGTTACTTAGCCAGCAATTTTTCTTCTGCATTGCCTGGGGGCCAAAAGTGCCCCCCAAAAGGCGAAACGCAGGTTAAAATTGTTTAGAGAACAAAACTCTGTTAGAACGTTTTATTGGAGTCCAGGGAAATTACTTTTAAAATACATACACATAATATTAGCGGCAATAATATACTTTTTTAAAAAAAGTCCACTGCAAAAGGAATGATGTTTCAGAGTGGAGCCAGCGTTTCAAACCCATCAGTACAGAGATCACATCAGACACACGGCTTATGTTTCCACTTCCCATGGTGTGAAAGAAAATACGCTGCTAAACGTACTTACCTTCAGGTAATGTTTGCTAAACTGGGGTAGTCTGGTTGTGTAATTGCTTGAACTCAGAAAGCTTCACTTTCACAGAAAGCTAAAACTTCTTTTTTTCTGTTTTTTTTCATTTACAGGCTTCTCAGCTTGTATCAAAGCCACCCTTCTCGGTCTTTACTGGGTTCTGCCACTATAGTGCTTAAATCCACTGTTACAGTTACATTATTATAAGGTGATAAATTAACCTAGGAGATGAATAGTGAAGGCAGGACCCGTCCCAGTGTCACATCGCAAACATTCCAGCTCACATTGACATCAACCTTCCATCCCCACGGGCTCTCACGGGCCTGCAGTCCCCGCTCGTTTGGACCCAGCTCAGGCTACGCTAAGTCCAAGCACATTATATCACTATTTCCTTATGGTTACCTGCCCTTGATGGCGTTTTCAGGGGGGAGCAGGAGCTCCAGAGGATTGTGCCCATCTGCAGAGAGATGCCATCAGCACGCATCGGACCTGCCGCCACGCACGCCCCAAAGCTGGCCTGAGATTCCCATATCATTTTTGAAAAAGGGTAAAAAATAGAAATTATAAGAATAGAACAATGAAAACTGAGCAAACAACACTAATGGATTTTTTTTCCTAATACCTTAAACAACCTCCTATGTTTGTAAATGAAAGAGCTTCCATAGGTTCCCAGTTTGAGATCTTATTTCTTTGTTAATCAGAAATGCTTTGAATACTTCTAGATCGCTGTTTTCAGATGTTGCCTTCTCACAGAAATGACCATCTAAAAGCATTCATCTTTTTGTTAAAATTGCATCTTGCCATTAAAAAAGATACATTGTTTTTTAATTCTCACCACAGCCCTACATTTTTCTTTTTTTTTTTAATATGGGAACAAGCATTTTTCTAAAGTTAAACCCTTCTCAGAAGGGGTGGAGATATGAAATATTTCTAAGATGCAGTTTTCTTTGATTTCCAGAGAACTTGATTCAAGTGCTAGAAAGCTGTGGAAAATAATCCCAGCGAGAGCAGTAACACAGAGCCAGGTTCTTCCTAAGCCTCTGAGATCCTTTCAAGTTCGTCTGAAAACCTCATTGTTAATCAAAATAATTGCATGAGAACCAATCAGGAAACTCCGAAACATTCAAAATGAAAACTTGTCATTGCGAATTCAACTCTGTGCTTAAAAAACAGATTATCTCCATCAAAAGCTGTGGGAAAGTTTGCTTTGTAGCGGTAGGGGCAGAAATAAATATTTGCCCAATCTGTTTTGTTTCCCCTAAAAACGTATCTACATGCGGAGCGCTTCAATTAAGCGCTGTTTTCCTTTCCCCCATGTGCACATCGTTGAGCTGCCCGTGTGAGGAGCTTTTCCAGCCATGGCCGGACGCCAGCGGGTTACTCAGACGGTTACACCGCAGCTTGGACAGCTTTGAATTTTGAATTTTAAGCCTCATTTCTTCGGTCTCACCTCTGAGTCGGCTTAAACACAGCCGGCCCCTCGCTGTACTTAAAAGCGCTTTAAAGCAGAGGGATCCCCTTCCCTGCTAACAGGGTCCCTGGGGCTTCTCTTGAGCAGGCCCTTCCCTTCCCAGGGGTTCAGCATTTTCACCCGTTTCCAGTCAAATAACTGCGTGAGTGAGGACCCAGCTCACCTGGGGACACCAGGCTAAAACGAGTAGTTCCAAACACCACAAAAAGGCCTCCGGTCCGGGCTCTCTTCTGGAACAGCTGTTCGCAAAGTTAATGGTGCGCTTTGTTTTGAAAATAAGGTTCATACTCATAAACATGTCATCTAAAAATGCACTTGTTTAAAAAAAAAATAAATAAATCAGAAAAATAAAAGGAAAAACATTCCAGCCCAGTGGTCCAGTCCTCCCGGTGCACTCCCCTGTGGCAGCAATGTGCAAACAGGTGAAGAGGAGAAAAAACAAAGGTTGGAAAAAGAAGGAATGGCTGCCACATTTAAGAACACCTGTTGGAAGCGACTGCGGCAGAAAATAGTTCAGAACGTTTTGGAAAATACGTGGGTGATGCCTGTAACTCACCCCTGCTCCTCAGGGGGCTGGGGACCCTCACCAGAGCACCCGCTGATCCCGCTGGCCTCACATGAAAGTCCAGCAATCCTCAGGGAGGCACAAAGATCCTTTCAAAATCTCTTCTTGCATGACATACCTCACACAGTTAAACAAAACTACAGCTTATTTTGTCCGGATTTAGCAAGACTTGGCTCTTCATCATCTCAGAAGACTGGGGTCTTGGTGCTTCTCCCACTCGAGTCATTGGGAATGTTGCCACAGGCTCCAGACGGCGACCAGACCCGAGCCTACAGGCTTATCGGTCGAGCTGACACCTTTTAATTCCCAAGTGCCTATCGCAGCAAGCGATTTGCCAGAGCTGAGCGTTGCGGCAGGGACAGCGGGACAAACAGCAGCTCCCTGTGTCTGCAGGGCTGATGCTCAAGCACGGCTGCGGTGGGTCCCTTCCAAACCAAACCCCTCACCGTGTGCTGGGACCCTCTGTGGCGGGGACTGGGCTGGAGGGGACACCTGGGCCTCCCAGCCCTGGGCCTGGGGTTGCGGTTTCTCTTCCTGCCCGCGGGGCAGCACCGCAGCTGTGGGATGTGTTTTAGGAATGAGAAATTCTGCCATTTTTCTCCAGCTCTCCCTCAGGACCAGCCAGGCCTGTGACAGCACACGGGTTTGCACATAAGCACCACGACTTCTATGTGAGGAAGACAAGTGTTTGACACAACACTGTTTCTGAGTAAGAAGTGGCGGCAGCTACAGGCTGGTTCCCTGCAGAGCTTAATTTTAATTTTCAACCTGTTTCTGTAGGATGCAGCAGCGAGTTCTTGTGAAATGGCGGGAGCAGACACATCCTGCACGCACCCCTGCGCAGAACCAGCACTGCTGGCGGCAGACACCAGGAGCGCTCCCACCGCCCGGCCTGCCCTGCGGCTCCTCACCGGCACCACGAGCGCGGCTGGGGACCCGCCAGAGCCAGGTGACAGCTCGGAGCGGCCTTGGTACCTGCACGGGCACGGATACGGAACGGGTGGAGGAGACAGACACACTGCTACCAGCACCAGGGACCTTCTTCCCACCCTTGGAAGAAATGGAGAAACCCAAAAGGAGTCAAGGACACACTGAGAGAGGAACAGAAACCAAGGGGCAGCTGTGCTGGGAGTGAAAGAGGCTGAGGAGCAGGATTATAAATGAATGACACGTGCAGTGTAATTAGTCTAGATTAGCTTTTTATTTTGTAGCATTAGCAGCCTGCGGTCGGTGATCGGGTCCTGCGCAGGCTGGGCCGGGTCCCCGGCGCTGGGAGAGCTCCAAGCGCAGCGTCAGCGCGGGAAGCGGCTCCGGTGACTCACCGGCTCGCTTGGAGACTCGTGAACCAACACCCGGCGCCCTGGCCCCTTCCACGGCCCCCCCGCCCCATTAATCTTCTGGTTGAAAAGCGCAGCAGTTGCTCAAGGGGGAAATTCCCACAGAGCAGGAGGATTCGTGCCGGCCGCCCCCGCGGAGCCGAACGCCCGACTCCCCCGACCCGGCACCGCGCTCGGGAGCCGCTGGCATTTAGGGCCGCTGGGATTCAGGGTGACACGGGGGCCGCAATTTGCATCTTGGGGATGAAATGCAGGAGCAGGGCCCTGTCCTGGTGTCAGGCGGCTCACAACGACATCTTTGCTGCCATCAAAGATTCATCCCCGTGTCTTTTTGGCAGATTCCACCTCCTGCAGCAGCAAGTTGCCCATGTGAAGTGCTCGGAGCCACCCGGCCCTCCCAGCCTCCCCCATACGAACTCTGGAGATTCGGGGTTTTGCTTTCCCTACGTCACAACCTGTTGCATGCTGTCCCATTTCCAACACATACTGCACCCCTAAAGAACCCACGTTTCTGCTGTGCCCGGAGCTTTTCCAGCCTCAAAATCTGAAGCACTGTTAGAAACTGTTCGTTAAACTCCGCAAACAGCAGGAAAACCCAGGATCTTGGAGACAGGCTCCATGGGCGAGCAATGGGGGAAGAACTAGATCTGTGCTTCCCGTTTCACCCTGGACAGACTGTATTGAACACCCTAACTCCCAAATCATCCCAGGGACAGCACAGACCCAACACCGCGGTCTCTGCCCCGCAGACTCTGCAGGAACGGGACAACCAACACATCCAGGGACTGGGGTCCAGTTACCACACAGCTACTTTACTCCATCCTTCGACTTTATTTTATATTCATATTTCTTCAATATAGTAGAATACAAGTTATTTTACATAATGTATACAAACTATATCACAGTGCTTTACAGAGCAAAGCATGAATTACATGGCAAAAACCGGGAGAAGAACAATGAGGTCCCACTGCAATGCCAAGCCCCCCTATGTTCTCCCTGTTTGGGGACCTCCCAGGACACCCTCAATTTACTGGGAAATTCCCATCTGGCTAATTACCGGGCTTGGCCCATCATCAGTGTGCTGCTCCCCCCTATCCAGAGCATGGGCAGGGCCGGAGCCCCCCTGCTGCCCGCTGTAGTAATTAGTAATAAGTAATTATTGCAAACTTGGGGGAAAAAACCCACCTCATTCTTTTCTCTGGCGATGAGCTATTTTTTGCAGAGCACACGGGTGGCCCCGGATAACCCGCTGGGTTTGGCGACGCTGTTTGCTGCATTTCTGAGAGCAGTAAATCCATCACAGCCCCCCAGTACCGGAGTGGGATGCTGACCTGTCTCCTCTGATCGCCTCTCTTTGCAGCTTTATGAGCACAGCTACAAAAGGCACAACATTCATGATGTTACAGGATTCTGTAAGTGATGTTGGATTGACAGCTGCCAAGTCTCTAAGACCCAGCAATGAGAGCACCGACAAGGGGAAAAGGGGCGGCTTTTGGAGGCTGGGAGAGAACTGGGGGTCACACACATAATGGGGTGTTTGCAAGGACAAGAGATGGACCTTACTGCACGAAGAAAAGTCCTCTGGGGGATCCCCAAAGTTCAGGATTCCTGCAGGGATCGCAACACGCACGCACCTCTGCAAATACACGTAGCAACAAAAGGAAGATACCGGCTCCGGCTTCCCCTGACGCTGCTGCAGAACATCCCATTGTGAACAGGGCGCTGCTTTAACAAATATTTTTAGTGAGTAATAAGAATAATAAACCACCCGTTTTCCATTCTCTAACCTAATGGAATAAACGTATAAATTCACAGCATCTGTACGACAATGTCATGTCCAGCAACTTCCCCAAATATGGAAAGATCAGGATCCCTTCCTGAAAGAGCAAAATGGAACACGCCCGCGGCAGAGCTGGTGACAATGGCAGAAAAGGAGCAAAGGAAGGTGTGTAGGAATAAGTTTCTCCACAACACTTAAATTAGAAACATAGGTCAAATATACATTTGATGGGTAGGAAAAAAAAAACCCAACACGTTAGTAGACAAGAAACCAGAGAGTTTTCCTAACTTCAGAGTTTACTTCCTCCCCTAATCCCTTTCATTCCATTTCCACATCAATGAATCAGACTTTGACCTAAAACCTTTGCAGCAGGAGAATTAGCCAAATGCTTGAATTAAATATTGCTTATAAAAATCTATTTCCTTTTCTTAGCAGCAAACTTTCCAACTGGGAAAAGAGCTTGAGGCCCACATGCTTTCTCAGTCTGTAGAAATAGAAGTTTCTCTCTCTCTTGCATCCCACCCCTCATAGTCTGGAAGACATACAGCCTTACACATCGAATTCTTTTCCAGGAGAAACTCAGCAGGATATTCGCTTAACCGGGAGGAATTCTCTATGTCTAAACGATCCTTGAATGATCTCTTAATTTTTGACCACGCTTCCTGCAGTCCCTGAAGCCCCTTCCAGCACGATGGGTCTCTGCTGACCCCCGTGGCTCCGGTCGGTGTCCCAGGAATTCCTGCTGCCCTGGACCTGGAGCATCTGCTGCATCTCCTGGGCCCAACAGCCACGCGACGAACCCACCTGGGTTGGTGGGTTCAAGGTCAAGTGCTACGGCCAGGTCATTCCAGCAGGAAAAATAATTCTCTCAGACCCTGCCCACATAACTGCACCTACCAAGAAACGCCCAAAACAGCCCAATCGAAAAAAACCCATGTCCCTCTCAATTCTATAACATACTTATATAGTTATAATCTCTGGAGCATACCAGCCGTGGCTTGTTGAGTACGCACAAATTAAGACTACACAGTGGCCTTACGAACAAGATGAACGCGTTGCCAGATGACGTGTGGCCACGCTGACAGAGGTAGGTGAACTGTGGCTTACAACCTTTTCAAGAGCAGACTAAGACCCGGGGGATAGGAGCGGGTCCTGCCCAACTCATTTTGCTTTTAGTCGATGCAGGTGCATGAGCTTTCATCTCTACTTAGAGTTTGGACATGATGCACAACTGATAAAGATGGTAACTGTAATCTCAAATATCAAAATAGCAAAATGATTGTTAAATAAGTACTGGCTAGTCCATACAAGGTGACTTGTGACTATGATTAAAAAACATTTCAGGCCTTAACAGGACTTCGGTGACTGCGTTATGGGCCCATCTTCTCAGTCCATCAGTCATCACTCTTGGCTCAGCCTATGAGCAACAACTGCTTCTCAGACCACGGAAAGGAGGTTGTGTCTTCCTACAAGCAAGCAGAAGACCATCGTGTTTAACTCACGATGGAAGATCTGTCTGTGGAAAATATCATAATCTAAGTTTCCATATTGGTGGCATAACTGGAATATCTAAGTAATCGCGTGTTTTCTTGGACTAGTTTTAAGATTACTGCATAAAAGGAAACACTTTGAAGTTCTGGTAAAAATGAGAACTGGAGCTGGTGGCTTTATATCCTGCTGGGCCTTTCAGGGGCAATAGGCTTATATTTAGAGCAGCAATTAGGTCAAGCTTTTCTGTTGTTCTCCAGAAATGTTTCTACTTTTCTTGAAAATTCTTCCTTAACAAGAGAGAGAAAGGAGGCAGCTCTCCCCGTTCCGTTCCCAGTCTGCAGAGGGTGGCTCAACACGATGCTCTGCAAACTCACAAGGATGGGCTCAAGGAGCAAGTACAGACCAGGGCCCACTCCTACAGAGAGGGACATGCCAGCACAGACCCTCCTAAACCACCCCAGTGCAGACCATGGAATCATTTTGGTTGGAAGAGACCCTCGAGATCACCGAGTCCAAACATTAACCCAACCCTGGAACTCTATCAGACAGTTTTCGCTTCACACAGGATCGGTTCCTACCTGCCGTATCCTGCTGCCTCCATAAAGGGTTAAGACGCATATAGAAAACTTCATACACAAGTTATTTTGGTGGGTAAACAACAACTAGTGACAAGATAAAAACAAAAAAGGCAAAAAATTAAGAGTCTAGTATGGCACCAGTTAGCTTAGAATAGTCTTTCTGCTCTACCCCCCTTGCTTCAATTGGGTCAGTACTTTTTAATACAGCCTTTGTCACATCTTATTAATGAAAACATTACTCAACTCTGTTGAAGCAAAACAGATTGCACCACAAAGTATAATTTCCTAGGATTTCATGCTTATGGCATGCTAAATCGCTCCAATTCCTGGTCTAGAAGTGCAAATGGAGATGTCTTGGGTTTTGAAGGACACAGAAGATCCTACTAAACATCCACTGAACAGCCCCTCTTCAGAAAGTGCTATATGTAGATACAAGGACGACTGAAGTTGTCCGGAAAACACAGACCATATCCTAAGGCAGTGATGCTTCAAACATGTGCTGAAGCCCATAAAAATAAGTTAAAGGCTGTGTTGACAGACAGGATGACGGGAAAATCTGTTTCTGGGATTAGTCGATACAAAAGGTCTTCCAGATTCTGGAGTAATCGCAGGATGAGATTTCCAGATGGCTCACCAGGATCTTAGTAAGACCAGGGAAGAAACACAGGTCCCTGAAGCTACCAGGCACAGCAAATCTAGATAAATGGTATCTCAAGGACACTCCTGAGAATCGTCACACGAAGGTGGCACCCAAAATCTTCTCCAAATGAGGGCCAGCCTCTCCAAAACTGGTCAAAATCTCCTCACCTTCCTGGAAGGAGGAGTGAAAACTGCCTCTTACCCTCCACGTCAGCCAGGACAGCAGCCCCGGGCAGGCCCACGTCAACGGAGGGGCATGCTGAGCCCGGGGGGGAAGATTTGTTCGGGGCACAGACAACTCTGGACACAGCAAGGAGGTGGCACATGCCTGGGTGCTGCCCCAAAGCACTTTCTGCCCCATGCCAGCTGGGCTCATCTGCTTCTACAAAAGCTGCTGGTTTGGGATGAGGGCGAAGACACTTGGATAAGCTCAAAATAAGGCATGAAGTGACATTGGGGAGTTACCTCTTTCCCAGGGAGCTGGAAAGACAGAACATCTTCCGACATGGCCTTCCTCAGGTTTTAGTGTGCGACTCAGGCATTAGAGCAAGCGAAACACGGCAAAGAGCCACAAAAAGCAAGTTGGTGGCCTCCTGCAAACCATCTCGGCAGCACCCGAGCCCTTCCCAGGGCCAGGCACCTGGTGGTGGGTCCGTCCATGGGCACTTCATGGACACACGTTTCGACTTAATTTACTGTGGAAACAATTGAGAGAGGACAGCAGGTGGGCAGGCTCAGGACACAGCTGGAGGGTCTCAGGACCATGGTACCCCCCACTGATGCTCCAGCTTATCGAGATGCTCCTGCTCCTCACCAACAGCATCGAGCAAAGTCCTGCATGGAGGAGGGAAGAGAGAGAGGCTGGCAGAAGAGCTTTGTCCTGAGCTTCAGGAAAGGAGAAAGGTGAAGGCAGGGGCTGAAGGATGAATGAGCCTCGCTCAGCCTGTCCTCCGCTCACACGGCAGGAGCTCAGGTTGGAAAACAAACTCACTGAGAACAATCGCTAACGCTTCCTAAACACTTTTCCATTTTTTTTTCAAACCAACCAACCAGCCCTAACAACTTTCAGCCTTGTGTCCTTGCACGGCTGGCACAAATGAAGTTGCTCACTGACAGCACACGGAGACCCTGACCCTGCACACAGGTGGGTGCTGGGGATGGGGAGCATATAGAACATAGAACAGTGGGGTTGAAAGGGACCTGCACAGGTCATCTAGTCTGCTTTCCTCATGGCAACTCACTACAGGACCAATTCTTTTCAGTAAATACGGCAGAGAAAATCCAAATAAGGAGAAGAAAACAGGGTTTTCTCTCCCCAATAGACAGATCAGTGAGATTCGGAGATGTTCTCATCGGTGCTCAGGTACAGAGCAGCTGCAGCATCCCGGCCAGGCCCGCGCCGCTGGCTGCTCACAGGACATCTTGAAACGCTGAATGGCAAGCTGTAGAGCAGATGTTCAGCCTTGGCAGCAGCTGTGCTGTATCGCTTTGCTTTTTCGGCTCTGGCCACAAAGGATGCGCGTTTCCTCCGCGCTGCGTTATGCAGAAGACACTGAGCCTGAATGCGGTGATATTTTTTAACAGACATCAGCAAACTTCTCCAGTAGGAAACCAAGCGCCTCCCTGGCAGTTCATCAGTGCCCTGAGCAGCATCTCTCCAAATGACTAACACACCGAATCCCAGAAACGAGACAGCGGTTACTGTTATTTTATGGTTCAGGCATCATTTACAAAAGGCTTTTGGAGGAGTGCAAAAGCAGATTTCTGGAGGAAGCTGGAAGAGGACAAAAGAGCTGCCTGTGCTTCGCCTAACACTCCCCAGCAGGCTGCAAGCACCAGTTTTCACATAGTTTGAAAGGAAAAAAAAAAAAAAAAGAGAATATTTTTTACTAATTAATTACAGTTTGAAATGATGTAGTAAAATCAGATTTATAGAGCTAATTTGGCTCAGTGTACAGCGTCTTTCTTAAATAGGCACACTTGAAGATGAATCACATATGTCTAATAAGGACGCTGCTCCTAAAATCTGCTCTCCCATAACCTTTTATTGCTGAACGGGAACCTTAAGCGATGATGTCATTATTTATATTACTAAAAGTAATGGCGCTCAGATCAAATCTAGGAAACCAGTCTCTTTCCTCTTTAAGTTCAGTAACCACGTTAACTTTCTTACCACGTCGGAGAGTGTAAGGACCAGCCAGGGTATAAATAGAAACGTAAAAAGACTAAAAGGTGCAAAAGTGACCCAAAGCACGTACTTGACACATATTTCTTTTGTTCTTAGAAAACTAGCTAAGTTTAGAGCGATGTAGTTCTCATTGCTCTCGCTCTGTCCGTATTAGGGAGATTAAACTTCTGCACAGGAGAGCTGCAACTGAAAAATATTGCCATTATACTACGCACAAATAGCTGTTTTTGTGAACACCGAGCATGCACGTGGCCTCCCCTCTCCCCCCCAGCTTACATTTTACGAGATTTTTTTGGACAGTCGAGAGAAAACTCTCCTTCCATCTGTTCAGGATGTTAAGATCTGAACCTCCTCGCAGCAGGAAAACAAAGTCATCTTCTGCGTAAGGCCCCAGCACCGAGCGCGGGCCCAGCACCGGGACAGGAACGCGGGTCCCGCCGCCGGTCTTGCTCCTGTCACGTCTGCAGACGCTCTGTTAGGGACTCCAGGGACATAGAGCAATTACTAGGGTTTGACTCTGCTTTCCAGGAGCAGTTCTGTTTAGGAGAGAATAGAAAGGGATTATTTTTTACCTCATAGTTTTGGACTCAGAGGGTGTGAACTGAAGTTTTCCTCCCACAGAGACACATCGTGGTAACTACCGACTATTGCGGTGCCTTGTACCGGGGGCTTGTTCTGCGCAGTGAACGCAACCCCAAACGCTAACGAGGGTGAGAAATAAGGCCCAATTAGCAGCGCAGCAGGGGCTGCGGAGTCGAAAGGACTGCGGCACCGAGGCCACACACCGAGCGCTGCCTAAAGCAGCTTTGCTTTTGTTTTGGGGGGCTTTGTTGGTTTGTGGGTTTTTTCGCTTTGAGTCTGCTACGCTTGACATCTGCTTCTGGTAAAACTAACAAACTCTCTCGTTTTATTTAACATTAAACGTAGATTAAAACAGTACTGTGAGCTGCATTGTCTGAATCTGTGGGATCGCAGGAAGTATCTAGGAAGCTTTTTCCACTTGCATGTGTATAGAGAACAAAACATTTAAGTGACGATAATTTTTTCCATATATATTACGTACAGTATTATATACGAGAATCAGACAAAACAAAATTAGAACAAAGATTCTTTGAAGTTTCAGAAGAATCTTTGCCTGTCTTAGCCACAGGGATGGCCTCAGCAAAGCTCCACGGATGAGGCAATGAATGAGGTGACATCAAAAGCATCTCACTCGTAACACACGATCCAGCCAAAGCGATACCGAGACCAGGCAGAGGATGAGCTGACACCAACGGCTGTGCTACAGCAGGGAAGGTGCACAGGCCTCACCTCCTCCTGACACGGGGACATTTCCAGCCCTGGTTGCGCAGGGTGACTGGGGCTGTGCCCCCCGTGCCACCACGGCAGCGCACACGTCCCTGCTCTGCAGGGTGATCTAAACCTCACCCCGCAACAGCGACCGCTGAGACAAAAGCCTTTGCTTCCTGGGGACCTCAGCGACTACAAGAGCGTCTCTAAAACCCTCTGGGGGTAACTGGCAGCTACTTTGTTTTGTTGTTCACCTGCTTAACGCTGCAAGCGAAGCCCCACATCATCTCGGTGCTGCTGCAAAGCGCAGGAAAGGCCCGTGCGCTGGGGGAGCGGGCAGGGGGCGGGAAGGTGCTGCCCTGCGTGGGCCGAGGAAGCGCCGGGTCAGAGCGGAGCCGCAAGTCAATGCCAGGAAGGGGAAAAGGATGGAACAGGCTTCCCCGGGGCGCAGGGCCGGCAGGTGCTGGCTCCGAGGCCCCTCTCTTGCATTGACCAGCACCTTGCACCCCGCTGCGGGTCCGGCTCCCCCTGGCCAGGGCAGCACAGGCCGGGGGGAGGCAGCGGACAGGGACCCAGGGGACGGGGATGCTCTCTCGAGGCCTGAAGAACGTTTTTCTCCTCTGCAGTAAAACCCAGGAACGCTCCCATCCTTCCCAGACCGGCTCACTTCGCCCTTCCCTTCCTCACACCCCCTCGCCCCTCCTTTGCCTTCTGTGGCAAGTTTCCCCAAAACACGCTGTTTTCTCCTCATTTCCTTCCTCTCGAGGCACCTGGAACCTCCTCCTGCCAGCTCCTGCCACCCTCCAGTGACACGGGCCAGGCCACACTTCCCTGGGCAGCAGTTTATTGTCCACGGAACCAAAACACACGTCCAGCACAGGAGCGCAGGCCTGCTGGGCCTACACATCTGGAGACAACACAGCTACGGGCACAAGGGCTTCTACCTACTGAAGATAACGAGTAACTTATTTCAGCAAAAACCAGCCTGACGTATGTGAGAAAAAACAGAAACAGCAACTACCAGCACCGACTCCCTCCAGAAGGCTGGAGGGGAAGTATTTTCCATCATGAAACGTGTGATGAAATGTACTTGAAATCCGTGTTTTGACATCTCAAGCTGTTAGTAGAAGCTCCTTGCTTAAAGGAGTCAGTTTTGTGTGCAATAAGCAATGCAACACAAGCAAAAGAAAAAATACCCTTTCCAGCTTCAATGCCATTTTAAAAGTTATTGGGAGGCAGCCAATGTATCTGGGGAAGTTTTTAAACTCCCTTTTGCAAGCCGAGATGCTTCAGTAGAGATCTGTGCACACAACAAACCCCACACATCTGAACTCCAGCTTCACCCTTCCAAACCCCTGAATTTTAAAAGCTTGAAATAGCTTTACCTGAACCTATCCCATTAAAACTGCATTGAGAAGCACAAAGCTTCATCCCGCTAAGACAGGCCGTAGAGATAGGTCGAGTCCTACGCAACGCTCTGCTCCATCAACTTGTTCCTGCTGCAGCCACTCGATTCAAGGAGCCACGAAAACACAGGGCTCAGCCGGCTTGGTGAATGTGCCCGGGGAAAGCACAAGTTGCACAAACACCCTTCACACACTGTCTGGACTGCAGCTGGCAGGCGGCCCCACCGGGCAGACTGGAGCGTACTGGGATGCCAGACATCACTTTTCACTGCTGGGCAAGGTTTAAAGCTGAGCATGTGGGTACTGGGAGCTACTGGGGTTCAGTCCTCCCGCTCTGGACGCTCATACACGCTGGAGTAGGTGTAATGACATTTAATGAAACCAACCCTAGATCTTGCTTCTCCAAACCCACCAGAACCCGCATCTCAGCCTGCGTGACTGCAGAGTAAACCGCGGTTATCAGCTGGGTGCAAGCAAAGCCGCAGTGTCTGCCCAGCCTGCAGACACCGGCCGCTCAACCAAGAGGCAACAACAGCTACAACCAGAGCAACGTGGCCCACCTGACTCCAAGACCTCCGTAAATGCAGCACTGAGCTCAAGCTGCTTTTGGACAAGTAAGCACTTGCACACCAGAGCAGGACAACCACAGATCTCGGAAGCACGGCCTTTCCCTTTCACACGTTCCAAGGGCTCCCTTTTTACCTCTTCTCAGTTTCACCAGTGAGAACCAGGAAGGGTGAACCTTGGTGTCCCCGACCAGCGTTAACAGGACGTGACTCTACCCTGAGTCACCATCCTCCTCAGCTGGAGACGGCTGCTCGCACCTGGATCACCGGACACCTGCGGTAATTAATCCTCAAGACAAAGAGACTGCTTTCCAAGCTTGCTTTTCGGAGGCCGCAGGAAGCAACCTTCATTTTAAAGTTCTAACTTTATAATTTCACAGTGTCTTCACAACCAAAATAAACTGTAGACCTCCAATATGTGCTCAAAACCTAAAGAATAACATAGCAGTTTTCTGATGAAGTATCCGAGCCAGAAGGATCTAGATAAAGCCCTACTTAAAGTCCAAGAAACTAAAAAGACAACACGTACAGCTGCAGAATATGACTAAATTCCCAATTATTGTTCTTTATTTTAGAATAGAAAGCTTACCATATTTTTAAAATCTCCAGTGACACATACTTCATGATAACTGGAAACCATCGACATTAAATGAACCAAATGAACACCGTTACATGAGTCCTTGTGGATATGAGTAGAACTGAGGTGCCTCAGTTGAGAAAGATCTCTGCCAGAGCAGCGGTCCCATTTTCCATCTCGATATACGTTACATCAAAGGCTTCAGCGATGCATTTCCTTGCCCCAGGGCAGCCAGCAGCAGAGATGCGCAGCAGGACCACATTCCAAGCAGATGCAACATCCTACACATCTGCCAAAGCAATTCAGTTCCCACCAAAGAAATAGCCCAGGAGGACTTACTGCTTCTGCTGGAATTATTCCCGTATTTGTTTCTTAATTACTGAGGAATCACAGAACAGTTTGGGTTGGAGGGACCTTCCCAGCTCCCCCAGTGCCCCCCCTGCCATGACAGGGACATCTCCACCAGCTCAGGTTGCTCAGAGCCCCGTCCAGCCTGGCCTGGGATGTCTCCAGGGATGGTTCATCCACCACCTCTCTGGGAACCTGGGCCAGGCTCTCACCTCCCTCTCTAGATTTGGAACGAGAAACACCATATAAAGTCACTAGAGGGTTTTTTTGCTGCTTTTCTACTAAGTGTTCTCCTCCACAGGGGCAGGGATGTGCTGAGGAACACCCTTGCTCACTGCACCAGCCGTTTTTCATGTCAAGTAATAATAAGAGAGACTGTTAATAATTTGTTATTGGTTGGAACTTAGTTAAGGAGTGTATGAACAAGATACTACCCTACAGGTGCAACATGGCAACAACTTAAAACTTACTGTTTAAACAGAGGGACGAGAGCCCTTTAAATTTGGAAGTACTGGAAACTAAAGAAGAATTACAATTCAGAGAAGCCCGCAGAGGAAGGATGAACTATTGCTGTGGTGTGGAGCACAGAGACAGCAGCACCTGGCCAGCCTGGGAGTGCAGTTTAAGAATCACCATTAAGTTGCTGCAGGCTACATTTACACTTACAGGCCATTACGATAATTACAAAGTGGAAAAAACTGAGCAATAAATGCCTATTACAATGCCCAGCTACAGTTGGATTAGAGTCAAGTTCAGTGACTGCTCTACACACAATAGAAAAAAAACCCTTTAATATCAACCCTAATGAGCCTGTAATACTCATACTCAGTCTCTAAAGATCAGCAAACCTCATCACCATTTTTCCCCTACAGCATCATTCAAATGAACTGACCCAGTGCCTGTCTCCATGCTCTCAGGACCGTGCTCTGTGCCCGCATCTGGGAGACAGGAATTCCAGATGAAGTCACTGGTACCCGGCAGGTGCTACCAACAGCATCCCGGGAAGAAGAGCAGAGAGACATATTGAACACTTTTTTAGGCTTTTTTTTCCCCCCCCCTTTTTCCTCCCAAATCCTCAAACAGCTAATGGATCTGGTAGAATGTTTGCACGTTAACTCTGATTTTAACTTTTTTAAAAGAAACGGGAGACGGGCAAGTTACCGAGGCTCTTACGCCAGGACTTAACAGGCCTGGAGAGGAACCACGCTTAGTTAAACCCCGCCCTGGGCTGGATCCAAACTGCACGGCAACCAGGGAGGAGACGTCCCTTCCTCCAACTGTTCAAACCTGCTAAAAACCACGTCAGTGACTCAGCAAACGTCCTTCCCCTGAGTCAGCACTAACGCGGAGCTCCAGAACCGCATCTGACTGACAGCGCAGGTTGGAGACCGTAGGACTGTTGATTTTTTCAAAGGCTGATCCGTGACTGACACCTGGGGGTGTCCGGTCCCTAGAGACCCCGCGGCCTTCGCACAAAGGCGGGCTCCGCACACCCGCTGCGCCGCCCTTCTCTGCCCACCACGTGGGGGAGGAAACGTCGTATCGCTGCGAACCCCCATTCGTACAAAGTGAACACGTCAATAGATTCCAATCTTAAAATAAGTTATAATTCATTAACTAGTAACTTGTTTTCTAGGCAATAAACCAGAGTGCAGCAGGTTATCCCGATATTGTGGAGTGCTGAGATTTGGAGTTAGGCTGAATGAAAGACTATGTACAATACAAACCAGCTTTCTGTTGTGTTGCAAATTTATTCTCAGATTTTTTACCATTTATTCATCTCAAAAGACATATTGCATATTTGGAACATTTTTAAATAAGAGCCACTGTATTATTCAAGACAAGTAGTTTTGTCACATCAAAACTGATGACATACCCAATAAAAGTCTTTCCCAGAGCAAGAACTCCTTACAAGAAATATAAATAGAATATAAACTTCATAAATGATCTGGCACGAAAAGATTAAAATAGTAAACCCATTCCATTCTGAAGGCAGTACTTTACTACCCCTAGTGCATGTGCGGTGCTTCTTCAAAAACCAAAATGTGCTAACAGAGGGCACTGAAACAGATACGGGATAGCTTTTGGATAAGTTTTATTCCAATAGAACAGAATGAATTGATCACTTAATCGGTAACTTATCATCAGGTTAAAAAAAGTTTAGTTTAACCCAAGCTTTGGATTTGTTCATCTCCATCAGACCCAATGAGGAGATTCCGTGTTTGGAAGCACATGTGCATTTTCAGCATATCACCTGACACAACAGAAGAATTACATCTCCATTCTAGCACCTCCATTCCCATAGCTGAGATTCCCAATTACACCTCCATTCTCACAGTCGCTAATTGCCGGTAATTGCCATCGATCTGAGCACATGCAAGCGCAGCCTCAGCACAGCCACGTCCACACATGCACACCCCGCAGTGCGTTACGCCTTACGAACACATGGCCAGCCCCGGGAATAACCCTGAGCCCAGCTGAGGAGACCGAAAAACTTAAACCCAGGCACGGGAACAACTCCGAATCAGAAAAGCCTCAGAGAGGGAAGCGGCAGCAACAGGGAACAACGTGATGGGGCTGAGAGAGCAAAATGTGCCATCTTGGGAAAGGGGCTGGTTCTGTTTCAGATCCAAGCAAATCAGAGTAAATCCATGGGAAATAATCAGTACACAATTCCAGAATGCAGAATAATTCATGCCTGACAAAGCATTTTACAACAAAATGTCACTTTTCTAAGTTTTAAAAAATGTGATTAAGTACAGGTGCTATTAAACCAAGACTTCTGTAAATCATCGGGTATTCCAACAAAAGTGATCACTGCACTATCACTGTAAGGAATAACCCAGAGTAAAGAACAGCTGACAGATGGCAAAAGCTCAGTGCAGGTTTTCCCTGCTGTGCTGCAGCAATCTGCTTTGGGCTCCACAGTGGGCGATCGCTAATCCAGAAAGCTCCAGCAGCCACCCCACGAACACCTGATGGGGAAAAACCACGGACCAGGCGCTGAATCGCCACGGGCCAGCTCGCTGCCCCGGCCCGCTCAGCTGCGGCAGCTTTCACCAAACAGCATCGCAGAGTGCGGTGCCACGGGGCTGGGGTGACGCCAGGAACGCGCGGATTTGGTTCACGAGATTCAAATCCAAACGCTGGAAGTCAGTGACACCCAGAAAGAGTCATGGTAAACAGCCAAGTAACAGCAGAGCAGGATACAAAGCTTATTGTCTATTTATATGGTGTCAGTACGGTCTTAATGGTAAGGACACGTTCTGCTCTGGCAGCTACCCTTCAGAAAACATTCTGAAAATTAGAAATAGTTTAAGAAGCTCACAACAAAAACTAGAGGGATGAAGAAAAAAAAATTAATTCCATCAATTTATTAAAAGCAAGATGGGAAGGTATTTGGATCGCGGTGTCAAACCCCTGGATCAGGACACTTGCAGTAGCAGAACATCCTCCAAGAGAGATACACTGAATTTCAATGGTTGGGAGCCAGAGCAAGACAAACTCAAACACAGGCTTGGGTTTGAGAGCACAGTAATTGCTCAAGTAACTTACCTAGAGAGGTGACTGATTCTTTTCCTGAAGTTGTTAAAGAATTCTTTCTTTCTAGAATAGATGCTTAACTTCTTGACATTATGCTTCTGATGTTGAAATCCGTGAAGTTCTATGACGGCGATGCCCAGAACAGCAATCAGATATGAGCTCCCCTCGCCAACAAATGCAAATTTGAGCCTCTAGTGGCCCTTGCCCCTGAAACTTTTGTTTCAGTTGCTAATTTACCCCCTACTTCTGGGAGCCTTTAGCCAAATCCTGGTAGCACCCACGGTTTTTAAAGCAGCAGCGAGCACAACCCTCTGTCCAAGCAGAACTTGGCTCTGCGGACAAACCTCTGCTCGCTAATTTGAACAAGTTGGGACAAACTATTACAAAACCCCAGGAAGACCTGGGAGAGCCCAAGCGCAGCTCAGATCCCCACCAGGGGAGAAAGAAAGGAATTGTGTGTCCCCAGGCACACAGAGGGACTGGGATGAGGAAATCAGTGCTGGAAGCGATCGCCCTGCAGACCCAGAGCTAGCTTATCTGCCTGAGACACAGCGGGACAGAATATGGCTTTTAATTCTTCCGTACGACCAACTGCTATGTTAATGCAGACTCAAAATCTTGAGACGGTTGCTCACGAAATGCTGATGGTGGATGAGAAACCAGAGGGAACAAAGGTCCCTGGTGGTGTGAAACCCTCAGATGCTGCTGGTGGGACGAATGTCAGCAGTGGATTTGTCCCGGAGAAGATTCCAGCTGAAGGAATTATCCTTGCAAGTGGTAAAACCCTACAGATTAAGGCAGGAGACATTCAAAACCTTATGTAAAGCACACGGAAAACTTGAACGGGTAAGGTACTTCAGAAGACTCGATCAGAAAAAGAAAAATGACTTAGGAATACATGCACAGATGGTTACCTTTGCTTCAGCCATCAGTCATTTGATACGAAGTTTCACTAACACTGTTTCGCGTGAAAACTTTGCAATATGTTGTGCAGACTCACAATTCTCCATTTAGCACCAAAAAACCCAGAGATTCTGCAAGAAGGATCAGGCTAAGACTCTGGAAGAATGCATTTAATTCAGCTACAAGGAACAGGAAAATTACCCTGTATTTTTTTTCTATGTTGTATATTTATATTTTTAAATAAAAGGCCTGCTGTTGTAGTCCCCATGTAGGTAGAATTCTTTCAAAATTTGAAAAAGGTGCCTCAGTCATGACACCAAGACAAAACCGAAGAAGCGTTCAGATATTTTGTTGTATTAAATCTTCCAAATTGAACTAGCAACTGATAAAACAACTCTCAGTTTCCTAGTACAAGGAACCTTTTTAAAATCTCAAACTTCAGTGCGAGCTCAGAGCACTTGCTTTACAATTAGACTTAGAGCATCTTAAGGGCTGGTGAGAAGCTGCTCGTTACAGTAGCTCCAAGGCTCAGCTAATCAAGCCTTACAAGAACCTAAATATGAATGTAAAAATGTGTTTACTATAAACAAACACAACCAAAATCAGAGCGGTTTGTGCATAGACTGCCTGCAAAATAACTCCACTTGCTGCTTTCCTTTCCAAGCACTGAAGAACTGCAACTTCCCAGTTACCTGATCCAGCCCTTCTCATAACCAGAGTGAACTGTGCATTTTAGCTCATTCTTGATCATTTTGAACATGCAAATGTCAAGAATTCCCGGGAAAGGCACCGTATTAGGGAACCACAAGTACACGTGGAAGCACAAACCCCCATGCAACGTGTACTACGCACCTGCGTATACAAAGTAAGTACGCACACATGCACGGAAATACATTGGAAATCTTTCTCCTTTGACACAGCCTTGTCGGGTCTCAAACTCCAGCTCTCTGATGCTCTAAAGATTTCGGAAAACACAACACTTGTCTTTAACACAAGAACAAACCCATGCTACGGGCAGCGTCGCTCGGTACGTGGGACACCCCGAGGTCGGGCCCAGGGAACTCTGGTGGCACCGTCAGCGCTGGGACCGGGAGGGACCTCGGCCCCCAAGGCTCCACTCGGCCCCCCCAGGCTCCACGCCACCTCCTCACACCCCCTCTACGTGCTGCCGGCGGGGAGGAGGGCGCGGGATCAGCGGGAGGGGAGACAGCAGCTCAAAGAGGGACAAACAGGGAGCGCGGGATGCTGGAGAAGAGGCGGCAGCATCGGGCTCCTGTCCCCGGGAATGGTTCTGTCACCGTCCCCGGGAAGGGCTCTGCCATCGCTCCCTGCAGCCACTGCTCCTCCAATCTCAGCCCCTCTCTCCCATTCCCACCTCCATGGCAATGATGCTCCCCGGCCTTTCCTCGCTCTCTCCTCCCCGCCTTCTTTCTGAAAAACCCCAAGAGACAGATCAGCTAGACAAAAAAAACATGAAACCAGTGCAAAATGTGGAATACAAGGTAAAAAAAAATATAATAGTTCTTTTGCTATTACTGGACATGCTGCAGACATTGTGCCTAGTAACTGTGGCAGGATCTAGCGCAAAGGGAACTTAGCGTCAATCTTTTGTTTTCAAATGACATTCAACTCAAACATGCATAGGGAGAGTAAAGTTATTTTATTAAATCATGCACATCACGTGTGTTAGTGCAAATAGTTTAATCTGTACTCCAGAAATTCTATTGTATCTTTATATCTTTACAAAATAGATTTAAAACAATTATTTACTTTAAAAAATGTAATTCTGAAGTTAAGCATTTCAGAACAATATTTGCAATAACCTATATACAAGAGGTACTAAGTACCACTGGCATACGAGTGTTCTGTGGTTGGGTGGCTTCCTGCAACTGAAAAGGATGAAATGAATGAACTAAATGACAATATTTATTTTCTACAAGTCACCTGTGGACTATTTTTTCCATAACTAATAATCCTCCCATTAGCAAATCCCATGTAACTTAAGATAGAACCTTTAATTAAAGGACAATGACCCTTAAAACCTCACAAAGTAAATTATATGCTAAATTTCTATTTAAATATTTAAACTGTTGATTGCCATAACATTCTTTAAAGCCAATTGAGTTGCTGAGATTACCTCCCTAGTTTGAAGTTTTCTTTAAGAGAGCCATTTTACTTTATCATTCTTTAGCATATTATTTAAGTCTTTAATAAACTTTTTTGACAGAACTGTTGACAACTACAGTCTACATTTAATTGAGCACTAACTACAGTGATTCCCACCAAAAGTCAACAAATAGCAATAGTTATAGTACTTAGATAAGGAAAATAAACTTTGTAATGGGGACCACTGCATCATACTTACAGCCATGTGATGCGGATGCACAAAATTTTACTACCAAATTAAAACCATCTTCACCTGACAATACTTCCTCAGGTATATGATTCCAATTTCGTAGTATTTTATGTATCTTAGATGCTTTTTCAGCTAATCACAGAGGTACTGTAGCAGTTATCTTAATAAAGTTACGTCAAGAAAAGCTTATCCAAAGAGCTCCTCCAGCTCAAGCCGGAAAGTATCAAATGACTGAAAAAATAAATTGATACATGTGATATGCGAGAAAGCATTCATACTTTCAAAGAATGCACCTCTTTAAATATATGAAATTTAATAAATTACATTCAAACTAAAGTTAACATAAGCTGAATCACTGCACTATGTCCATCAAATGACCAAGAACTTGCTCCCAGAAACACCTCAGTCCACTCAGAACACACATGCTCCCACTCGCACACGCGCACACCAAACACTCGAGGCTGGTCTTCACCATCAGTGTCTCTTTAAGGCTGGACATGAATTGTGTTTATTCCCAAAAATCATTAATGAAGCGATCATTATCAAAGAAAAAATATGCTTCCTTGCAAAGGCGTGGTAAAGAGAAGTTTTCTTAAGCCTTGTTCCCAACAGCTCAGTGACTAACAGCAAGTAAACCGGTATACTAGGGGTTTTTTTAAAAAAATAATCTTGTACTGAAAGGCACTGAGCACACTGCATCTGTTTTCCAAGTATCTGCAAGGTTACTTGGCTTGGGTGTCCAAATCATTAATGACATTTTCCTTTTACATCTGGCAATCAGATTCTAAAGTAAGTGTCCACAACCCTAGCCATTATAAATAATTTGGTACCAAGAAGCCTACTTTAGGCCACCATTACAGTATTCAGAATCCCAACACACTAATTTAAAACTTGCATGAAATTGTAAGCAAAAATATTGCTCACAGTATGATGAATCACAATTTTATTCCCTCTTTATAGACAGATACATTTTATACAGTTTAAAGCAAATGACCCTACTGCTGTTCTCACGCAGAGCTGTGCTGTATTAAGAGGTAAAAAGGAAGAGAATTAATCTGTTTTCCCTCAGTATATGAATGTTGCCAGCTTCTAAAGGGAGGACGGTGTATGGATTCAACAACAGTTCTCATGGAGAAGCTCTGGTTAGGCCTGGGTACAGCACCACGGCTGTCACAGCAACCAGAGCTGCCATCACAGGCATCCAAGGCCATTGTCTCTGTGTGGAGAGAAAAAAAAAATCAATATCATATTTGTTCTAATTCATTCTAATCAGTTTACCCCGTGGTTCCTGAAAGGCCTGAGCGCGGGTTGATTGGCATCACTAAAGCGTCACCCCTGAGCCCGGCTGCAGTTAGGCCTGGCTTAGAGCATCCCAGCAAACCGCGTCTCTAGCGCAGGGAACTCCACGACTCCCCGTGACTGAGGAGCAGCAGAACTCGGGGCAGTTCTGCATCTCCAGCTTCAGCGCCGTACGCACCTCCAAGAAATCTGCTCTTAAATATGTGAGGGCTTCGGATGTTTAAGGCATTGCTCGTGCCAGGTCTTCACCAGGCACCGGCCTGTGCAGCACCGACATCGTTAACTCAGCTTTCCAACGTTTAAATCCAGATCTATGAAGTCAGTTTGTAGCAGGTGCTAACGACATCATTTCTAACAGACTGTCACAACATTTCATGACAACAACAGCATTTGAAGAGGAGGACACACTGAGAGACGTTAGAGAAAATGCAAGCTGAGAGTTCAGGATACAAACCAACCACCTATTTCTCGTCTTTATTTTTTTTTCTTTTTCCCCCATCTTCATAGCAATAGTGAGAAAAACTGAAGTGTTTGGAGCCAGAGAGGAATATCTTAGTTCGTAAGTAGGAACCAGAGCTTGTTGATTTTTATTATTATTTAGAGGCAAACTCTTCATTTTTCACTGTTAATTAAGCAATGCGGTTTTCTCGCAGGCCCTAGCACGGCAGCAAGTGCAGGAGGCAGCCAAGCCCATTTGCTAAAGACAAACTGAGACCAAGTTATTGTAGAAGAGGCACATTCAGAACCAATTAGAACGAAATTCGTCATTAGAATTAAAGAAATCACACAGATGTTAATGATTAGTTGATCGCTCAGCTCGCCAGTGTCAAGAGAATGGCGTATTAAATGAAGGGTTTGCTTCAGGTGAAAGAAATACCTGTGAGCATTTCACCATGCACGATTTTATACAGAAATGGCACACACAGGTGAGAGGGACAAACATACATCGACTGAACGTAGTGCTTGTACCTGTCGCTACCACAATGGGCCGTAACACCAATACAGGAAAGCCAGGATTAGGCCGATGAATACGGCTGGGACGGGTTGTAATATGGAAGGCTAAAGAAGGGAAGGGATATTAAAAATCACTTTGTGCTATAAATGAATCAGGTAAAGATGATTTAGAGAGGGGGAAAATAAGTCAGTGAGTTTTGTTTTAATTGAAATGTATTAAAGACATCTAACACAATACAGCATTATCTAATCTGGTATACAAAGTTAGTACACCGCTCTACTCCAATGAACAGGGTGTTTAACAATAAAGGGGAGTAAGCAGAAAATGTTCTAAGAAACCTCTTGTCACAACTTGGAATTTAGCACTTAAAACCAACACAAATCTTTAAACTGATTTGCCTGTACCTTTTTTATAGTTGGTTTTAGCTTTTTTAAGTGATAGGAAATCCCATCTGGATTTCTTAAGGCAGAAAGACTCCCATCAGATATTGAATTTTCCAGCTACTCCTCCATTCCTCGCTGGTTAGCCTTTCCCATTTTCCATCACCAGCCTCCAGGACAAACAACCTTTGTCCTCCGTTAGTGAATCAATTACAACTACGTCCACAGTGCTCCAGACACCTCCGTGAGGTCGTAACGTGACTGTACGACACACCGCGTTACCAGCAGCAAGTACATTGCCATTGGAGGTGCCACAGATCTCAGCATCCCTGGCAGGGCGGCAGCCTGGGGAAAAAACGCGATTCTGAAAAATCGCTGGAACGCTGCGGCTGGGCCGAGCAGCTCGCTGGCCAGACCGCAGCCTTCGTTCAGCTTATGGCCTCGTTAGAACCACCTACAGATTTTCTCAGCTACGTTCAACTAACTATAAACTACTTCACACCCCGGACAGGCAGCCTCTATCCTTATTATGATAAATTAAAAGCAAAAATGGACCTAAATTCTTTTTGAGCTGTCCTGGGAAGACATCTGCTTTCTCTGTATCCTCGCTGGTGAATTCGTGCACACACAAAGACACACAGAGGTTAAGTTCAAACCATGCTAAATATTATAAGACCTCTTTTTTTTTGTGCTGAAGCCGCCTTGATTTTGTTCAGTCAAATAAATAAACTATAAATTCATGTTTGAAGACTTTCTAAAACATTGCGATTCATAAATAAAATCTCATCCTGTTATGAATTTGTAGAAGTCACTTAATCATAGAACCTTCAATACGGTTCAAAACACAGGAATCTTAGAAGGTGTTCTGGTCTCTGCCATTCAATTCAAATTTGTTTTAATCAAGGCAAATATTTAATGGAAAAATTATGTGTACCTACGGAAGTCATTTTCATGCAGGATTATTGTTGTGTCATTGGTGCCACAAATCAGAGTGCCACCTTTCCCAGAAAGCATATTGGTAGAAATAATCCAGCAGTGTTCAAAAAAGCGCCAGAAGTTGAAGTCAACCAGAGCAGCTAATGTTCCCAAACCATTCACATTGACAGATCGGTCATATAAAGCGCATCAGGAAATAATCAGTGACTATAAGCATGCAAGCACAAGTAGTAAACCACACTGCTAAGCATTTCAGAACACAACACTGCAACATTTTTAAAGTAAAACTTAAGTAAATAACTTAACGTTTAAATGATATCCCAGTGGAGTGCAGAAGATTTGTCTTTTGTAGCATTTGTTAGTTCACCAAACAATTCTATGGAATTTTTTTTTTTACATTTTTAAATTATTATTATTTTTTTAAAGTTATACACATTCATGGCTGCGGCATCTTGACAAATGAAACAGATTATAAATATCCACCACATTAAATGAAATTGTCTTTAAATGACTAAATTTCCCCCCTCACAAACTTATCAATATAGAACATATTTCCTTTGTGTCGAGGAACATTTAACAAAGTGCTTCATCAAAAATCAGCATCTTGTATCAGAACATGAAGATATGCAAACTCGGATACAGATGGGCCACAAAAAGGAACAAATCCCCCAGTGGGAAGTCACTTTTGGTGGGACAGTGTCCTTGGAAATGACGTAGCAGATAATGATTCCAGCATCAGGGGACAACAGTACTTGACAAATTTGACCTTGGAACTCAGCCCAGTATCCATGATGCTTCAAATAATCCAAAGGACAGATATGTTTTGCATTACTGACTGCGAGGAGCTTGTCCCGCAAGTCCTTACATGGCTGGTGCTCCTCACCGCCCCCTGATCTCCAGGTTCCAAGTGTCAGAACTCAGACCTGGCAACTGCTGGGCTTCCTAATTCCATTTACATACCCACCTCAAATTCTTCCTAAAGTTTCCCTTACCTTGCAAGCTTTTCCACTTTCATCATGTGCTCCAATTCCCTTCACAGTATTTTGTCCCCCTATTACCACCTTTTTTCCACTGATCTTTGTAATCCCAAGGTTAATGTCTTTAACAGAGCAGAAAAATCTCACGTTCACAATTACTTATTCCCTGTGATCTATTCTATTAGAATGTTTTTTTTCTGGCTGTTTTTGACTTCTGCCTGCTTTAGTAACTCAATATTATCTGAGCATTGCCGAAGAATTCTAAGCATGAAGCAGGTTCCAAGAGAATTGTAACATCACGATCCTGAAAATATGGCTGAAAAAAGTGAAAAGGGCTTTGAATTCTTTATGTCTGACAGCTCTACCATGTTAAGAGGTTTACATTCAGTAACTGGCTGTGGCAAGAGCAATCACACAAACTTTGGGCATCTCGCAGCTGGTTTTAGAGGACAGGGCCCTGTCAAATGTTCTTCATAGTCAGGAAGTTTTCTGGAAGGTTATTACAGAGCATCCCTTGCCCTCCTGGTTTGTACTGTCCACTGCAGGAGCTGCTCAGCCTGCACTGATCAGAGGCAGGACAGGAGGACAAGAAACAGCCACCCCAGGGCGGTGAAGGATCCAAAACAAGGCTGTGACCTCCCCTAACATGTCTGCTGCACCCTTAACGTTTGGGGATTTCAGAAGTCTCAGTGTAAAAAAAAGTTGCCCCTTGCTTTAAAAATCAATTCTAACAACACCATCTCTCAAATTAATGGCAAAAGAAAAGAATATTTTCATTAATAGAAAGGACAGTTCAACTGCACTGTTTAAAGCGTGAGCCGATCAGGGATAACCACTGCTAAGAAGTGGGAGCAGGAGTAAGGAGGGAACATTTGTTGTAATAAACACAAATAAAATAAAAGCATCTTGAAAAAGAATGCTTAATTCATTTGGATATGGGTTTCTCAGCTTTTACCCATGCATCATTTTCTGAAATTAAGAAGTTTTTCTAAGTTCTGGTTCACTGCTATTTAAGCCAGATGTTTCCAAGAGAGCAGATATCCAAGGCCATACACAATTGTAAATTTAACTTGCATGCATAACTGCAAGTGTAATGACCTTCAAATTTGCACAGGTAGTACCAGAATGGAATTTTGCATATAATATGGTTCCGAGCTGTTTGTTTATTTATTTTTTTTTTTTTTTTAAAGTCCATCCTTTTCTATTTGACACTTTCATATTCCCTCAATCAACAGAACCGCCCATGTCATAACCGGACTTCCCCACGTATTTTGTACAGACTTACATTGTTTCCTTTTTCTTGTAGCAGCTTCAGGTTTTCTTTGCATTGCTTGAGCTCTTCCGTGAGTGACTGGTTCTGCTGTTCAGCCAGCTCGTACTTGGCCTTCAGCTCCGAGAGCACCGTCTGCGTCCGTTCGTACTGCAGACAAAGAGAGGACGGTCGGGGAGCCCCGGACACCCAGCACCGCTTCCCCCCCCGCCATCTGCCTCCAGTGACTCGCCCTGGGATCAACACACCCGCTTTCCATAAAAGCAGCGTGGAAAACTCTCAGTCTAGATTTTCTTGTTTTCTAAACGAAGATTTTGTCCCTGACTTTGAAGGACTAAGATTATGAAAACCAAGGAAATACGAAGTCAATGCAAGGCCTTGATTCATCTCTCCTACCAAACGATGACTCATTATGGTATTGGAAAGGACTGTCAAAACTACCAAGACAAAACAAGAACAGGGGAACAAGGAGTCTCTTACATTTAAACAGTGCTCTAACATCTAGGCTGTAGATTAAATACCTACACTAATAAAACAGGTGCAAAAATCAATATGCTGCGCGAAGTAAATCAAACCCTCTTCCCACACAGCAAACTCCAATGTAAGAGTAAGAAAGGCATTAAATAAATACTATGCCTTATTACTATCACGCCATAACTCTCAGCGCGCTCAGGCACAAACACCACTGGGCGAACGTGTCTCAGTTCCTACAGCACTGGCAGCTGCACCTTTTTCAAACTCCCGTTCAATTTTCTCTATAGATCAGAAGCTTTCTAGCAGTCCTCGTGACAGGGATTAGTAGGACAGAACCAACGACTTTCAGTCCTGGCATTTGCCACAAATTTAAAAGATTAAGCATCTTTACAAATACATCCGATTACAAAACCACAGACTAACAGGGCTGGCGTTTTTGAATTCTGAAAATCGCAAGGAATGTCACATGGGTGAATTAATGGCAAAGGACTGCAATGGAAACTAAAAGCGGTGACGGGGGAAAACTTCACTCAAAATGCTCCTAAGAGAAAGCAAGTAACTGCAGGAGGCCATGGCCTCTTCCACCGCCATCCTCAGGGGCCACGCAGATGAAATGTGCTCAAGATGCTGGTTTTCCTTATGCACTTGCTAATCACCAGCAGCCCAGCGACCCAGTAAGAAGAAAAGAGACCTCTGTGACGAATGTGCGGTCCCACTGCCAAATAAAAGAGCTTAAAGCTGACTAGGAAGATCACACTGACAAAAGAATTAATTTTGACTCAGAACAGCTCATGAAACTCTATCCCACAATGTTCAGGAAGACACTGAACATGGGTTTGCCTGTGAGAACAGCTTAAAATTAAATTCACTAAGGTAATGCACAAAACTAAGCTTTAGGAAGTTTCCAAAACACACGCAAGCCATTTTATCTGAAATCTTCCTTCTGAGATCTAACTTCGGTCTATATATAACTACCATAAAAGCACTTGCAATAAAAGTATGAAAAGTTTTCGTTTCTAGAAGTCTTACGTTTTTCCTTTTGGCTTAGAAGTCAAAGTCATTGGGCATTATATTCCCAGAATAATGTTCTCAGCAGTAACATTTTGCATTACCTCTTTCTGAACGTCTTTTGCTTGACTCTCAGCTTCACTGAGTTGGCTTTTCAGACTGGCTGCATCCCGCTGATGTTTTTCTCTCAAAGATCCCATCTGATTTTCAAGTTCCTTTCGAGACATCTCAAGAACACTTATATCGCTGGTTAGCGCTAAACTCTGCTTCTGAGAGCTGAAAAAGAAAATCCAAGTGATTCCACACCTTTTAAAGAAATAAGAGATTTTTTTTTAAAGCACTTGGCATCCTCCAAAATTTCACACATTGTTTTTGTTTAACATGGAATCGTTTTCCAACCCTGAATAATGAGTAAATTTTAAGTTAGGAAATCTATGCAGCTTATTATCTTTTAAGTAGAAGGAGAACTGTTAAATCTAAATACTTCCCCAATGCATGCTGCCAAGTCCTTACAACAAAGCAGAAAAACAAGTCACATTACCTTATGACAATATAACATGACTGGTAAGTAATACAGAAGCATTTACAAAACAGAGAAAAATAGCTTGGTATAACAATTTGGCACGAAAGTGTGTTCTGCCCAATATTATGACATAAATAAAAGTTCAACACATTTATTGAAACACCGTAAGACATTTAGCACCACTTTTGGGATGAAAAAACCCAACAAAATCCTCTTCAGCTTACCTGGAAAGCTCCTTCTCTTGCCGCTGAAGTTCAGACGTAAGCGAAGTATTTTCCTTCCTTAGTGTCACACACTCAGCTTCCAGAGCACTCCACTCTGCCTTCAACTTCTCAAGTTCACCTGCAAGGAATAAAATTTAATTGAATCGGGTAAAATTATTTCATGGCTGTTTCAAGTATCACCAGCTAATAAATGGAGGAAAAGCTGGTATCAGTCATAAATCTCAAATATATTTGATTATGATCATGTCACAGGAATTCTCTCACAAGCACTTATAAAACATTACAATGTCTTCTACTGTTACGAGGTTTGTGAGCCATAAAACAAGCTAATGCTTTTTTCTTCTCAGTGCCAGCTTTTTCTAAGGCACAAAATAGTAGAGAACAGTCTGCTTATGGGTCTACTCTGGTATTTTGGAAACAGGAACAGTTTGAAGAAAATTATTTCCCAGACTTGGAAACAGCAAACAGCTCAAAACACTTGACACCACAGCTCTGCTACAAGGAACAGAATGTTTAAAGCAGTATCTAAAGGGTGAAAATGAGACCTTTGAAATAAATCAGGCCCTGGCAAAATAGAAATCAGTAATGCAACGACAGAGACTGAGCTGGAAAAAGGCTTCTCTGACAACTTTGCAAAGATCAACCGATTCAGGATTTAAGGCACATTTGACATATCCCAGTTTCTCTGTGGCACGTATGAAGTCTATTTTTAATATCAAAGGGTACCTCAGCTAAGAGGCGAAATTGACAATTACAATTTAATGTCATTTTAATTACAATTGAATTTTAATTTACAATTAAAAACAGCTATTGTAACACTGTAAGCCTTGATACACATATATAAACACACGTGTGTGTATATATATATGTATATACACACAGTAAATGACTACGAAGAAACAAACAAGCAATAGTGATGTGAAGAAGTGACAGCCATCAGATGGAGCAGGATGCTCCCGGGACATCCCTTCACTCCCGTACCTTTCAAGCGAGCGGCCTCCTGCTTGTGCTGATCCTCGCACTGCTGACACCTGAACTCGAAGCTGGCTTGCAGGCTGACGATTTCTTTTTCATAATCCGAGGCATCCTTCCGCCACCGCTCGAGTTCCGCTCGCACTGCTTGCAGCTCATCTTGCAACGCGGAAATGTCTGTGTCTCGCTCTGACGCTGCCTTGGCCGCTACTTGTTGCAGGGACAGAATCTCATTCTGAGCACTGACAAGTTCGTTTCGAGTGCTTGAAATTTCGTTCTCCTTCTCCTCACGAAGATTCTCAATATCTTCTTGTAACCTTCGCAACTGAGCTGGAAATCATACAGTAACGTTAATATTCAAAAAAAAAAATCTAAAAAACATAACTCCCTTTCTCAACTTGTTAATGTTTAATAGGACTAAAGAATCCAAATACAAAAGCATTTTTCAAAGTGCAAGGTTAATTTTTAATTGACAGGTACAGCTCCATCAAATAAACTGAACTTTACATCGCCCTTTAGTGTTTGCAGTTTACTGTAAATGTGCAGCAGTCACATACACGCCAGGTTATTTTACATTTCTGCATAAAGCAAACCTCATAAATTATTCCCATTCAAAACTGTTTCATTACTAAACATCTCTTCTCTGAGCACAACTGTTTTTCTTAAAGGTGCACGCAGATAGAATCCAGTACAAACAGCTGAAAAAAGTGCAGTACAGGGGAGAGGGAAGCACCAAAGAAAGAACAAAATTGCAGTTAAAACCCTGACTGATAGAAGCAAAGTGTTTAATTTGCTCAGTGTTGTGGGGTTTTTTTGCTTTTTAAAGAATATGTATCGGAGTTCACATGTATTTCATTGTTCTTTAATATGGGGAAAAGCAATTACTAAATTAATGAACGGCTCTCAGAAGTTGAAAACTTAATATAAGATACTGTAAAGTGTCAGAATTACACACCGAAACTTCCACGTTTCAGAAGTGAAGGGCAAGAAAAGGCGATGGGGGAGATAAAAAAGGCTGAGTAACCTCCATAGAGCTCTTATATTGATTCGTGTTCTCTCAATCCGTTTCAGAAGATGATAGGGAGAAAGCGAGCGAGTCCTGGCAGGCACTGATGGAAAGGCTACTCGAGAGCCCTGCGCTTTCATGACAACTGAACTCGGTGTTTTTCAGTAGCTGCATGTACAGTAACATCGGCAGAACTCACAGGCAGGTACCGTCTAGAAACTCTGCTGGTTGTTAATGTACAGCGAATAAAAACGCAACTTTTTTCCCTAAACAGGCTGCAGCAAGACATTGAGCTCATTAGATAAACTAAAGAAACTGTGAATTACCCAATTCTACACTATGGAGGAAAAAGACAGTGTGGGAAAAACCCCATAATTATCATATATTGTCATGCATAAGAGCTATTATAGACAGGAGATTTCACAGCACTCGTGTGTAAGATGAAGGAGTTTCTCTGTTCCATAACAAAGATGTTTGCAGCACGATGGATTTGTAAATAAATGCAAGGCATTACCACCTCATTTGTTTGGAAATAGTTTCTACAGGCTTACGCTGACAGAACAGCAAACCAAGTAGCAGAGGAGAACAACCCAACAGAAATAAGACACACCACACGTTCACAACGGCCTTTCCATGTACCCTTACGTTAGAAGCACTGAACCCACCAAACAACCTGTTCAGAAACAAAATGTTTCTAGAACACCAAGAATTAGGACTTGCTCTCACAGGAGGTGCCCACTAATGAGCAAAAGAGTGATTTTTTCAAACTGTATCTTCCAGATATCATCATCTTTATCTGGCTAAGCTAAATCTCTGCTTTTCAGTAACGGCAGCATTTCAAAGAGATTTCATTTGTTCCTTTTGTCTGCATTGTTGATGAACAACTGCCCCCGCAACCGTTCAGGTGTGAAAACAAGCATGGTACGACTGAAAATCCGAACACATACAAGTGTTTCAAAAGTTCAGTGGTGGTGTAGAAATAACTTACACAGAAAAATTACTACCGAGAACACTGGAATGGTTTCTGAAGCATTCCAGTGCTGCACAATTCAGGGCAATTAAAACTAAATACGAGACGTAATGGAAGTTTCATGTAAGCCATTACCTCATCTCAACTGAATGCTTCATTTTTTTATTTTTTTTAAGTAAGTAATGACAAGTTACTTGGATCTCCTCTCTTTACCTATCTGTTCATCTAAAGAACTTCACATGTAGAGACAGGACCTCGGTTGTTTCTGGGGCACCTTCTCTGTGTCAAACACTGATTCCACTAAAACACTTTCAGAAACGTTACTGCACGAAGCTGCCGGGACTTTTTTGTTCTCCTCTCCAGTTCGCAGGGGAGGCCAAGAGAGAACCCGGACACCTCTTCCCAAGCTGTGGGATGTGCCACCCCCTAAACGCTCGGGAAGCAGCGATATGACCAACGGCAGAACGTTTTGAACTATCACAGAGAGAGAGGAGATTCCCTCTTCTGCATTTTCTGTGTTATGATTAGAACTGTAGGAATTGACAGGAAACATTGCACAATAAAATTCAAAGATCTGGTGAAAGAAATCAGACTTAAAACACTCATTCAACTAACATTTTCCTTTATTAGTGCTTATGATGCCACCAAACCAGCCAAGACTCTATATTTTACCTAACAGAGTGGGGTGAAAAAAAAAATAATTTCCTACCTTGCAGAACGTTTATTTGCTTGTTAGATTCTTCCACTTGCACTCGATACGCTTTTCTCTCTTCTTCCAATAGCGCTATATACGAAAGTGAAAATGTGCCCAAAATGTTTTGTTAGTAAGAAGTATTTCAGCTGTGTCATTAATTTTAGTCACAACTTCCCCTTAATTGAAAAGATTAAACAATCATATTTCAGTAAGTTATCAAAGCTAGTAACTGTGTAAGTAGTTTAATCAAAAGTTAATATTAAGACATCATTCCATTATTGTGGTAGCATTACAATTAGTTTGAAATTCATCTAATCTGTTGCCTGATCCAAAAACTCCATGTGTGCTAAATGCGAACTGGTGTGGGAGGAGAACAAAAAAAAGCTGTAAATATACCCAATAGAGAACAACACGCAGTTAAACTGAACTGTACTATTGCCTGTCAAAACCAACTCAGTTTTGATGAGGATAATGATACAGCCACATATCTGATAGGATGATCTAAACAAAGAACTACTGAAGTCATCAAATTATCTGCATTATCTGACTGAAATACAGATTTACCTGTAGATGAATATATTGTATAAGGATGAAATATACGGAGTTCAAGTATGTATTCAAAACTATGAAAAGAGATTGGTTACTTTGAACCAAAAAGTCCGAGCTCAACTGGACTGTGTATAGAATTTACAAAAATAAAGAAAGCAAAAGTTGCTGACATTCTGTGCAGACGTGAGCGCTACAAACGTATCTAACAGACAGTCGGCAAAAGTGGCCGCCCTTTCAGGATGAGCTGATGAACGCAGTGTAAACGGGCGGCCTGGGGAGCAGGCTGGCGTGGGGCTCACCTTGCAGCTCAGAGCATTTCTGTTTGCTGGTCCTGGCCAGCTCTTGGGCCGCAACCAGCTCCTTGTGCAGCTGCTGCATTTCTTGCTTTGCCTCAGCCTCTGGTTGTGCACCCTGCAAGTCATCTGATAAAAGAACATTTGCTTTAAAATATACGTTTGTACAACAGGTCAATTTGCACTGCCATGGGATGGCTTGCGACTTGTTATTCAAGTCATCTGAAGTTAGTTAAACTCAAAATTGGATTAGGTGAATATTAGCAAAAATATTAATTTACTTTTAAAAGGAGGAAAACATACGCAAACTTTAAAGCATTCCCTATATATAACATGCAGTATAAACCAAAAAATAACAAACAAGATTGGCAAGGATTCCTGGATGGACAAAACCGAAGGAACAAGCACGAACCCTCCTGGCTGTGGTCACAACGCGGCTGCTGGGGAGGAATGGACTCGAACCCTCTCCCCGCACACTTCCCAGCTCTGAGCACGTCCCTAACGCCGGCACCAACCTCTGCATGTTATCTAAACCCCACAGAAAAACACGTACTCTTCTCCACAGGTTTTCTATGAACTAAAATGAGTATTAAATATATCTTGGGTTTATAAGAGGACTTGCAATTGCAGACAAATTAGGTACTTCTAGAGCTGAAGTTTGGGGGGAATTTAAAAGAGGAAAAATAAGTATTTGTAGCTGCTTAGAATATAAAGCCCAAAAGATAAGTTACCTTGATAACTTATCTTACTCTGGACATTTCAATAATGAGAAAAAAAGAAATACAAGCTATAGTTTAGTTTTTACTTTTGACATCCATATTTAACTGTATATGTCACCAATAAAGTAACTATTATTTTTTTTTGCTTCGTCATTAAAATAATTGTTTATCAAGTCACGCTGAAGCATTCATACTGTATCCCCCTGAGAAAAGAGGCTTGTTTTTTTTCCTGTTCTCCCAGTAATGAACTGGTGGGATTGCACAGAGCTGTTGGCACACACGGGCTTTTAGAATTATCCAGAACAAAATTATGAGAGCAGAAAGAACAAAGGGGACTACATATTTCATCCAATCACTTTCTTTTACAGATTACTGGAGTTTCAAATCCAAGTTGCACTTTATTGAACGTGTTTTGTTCTCAGCTTCTCATGGATAAAGACTTGGGGCAATTAAGACTTTCAACCCTCTTTAATGAGAGGGTTCAGCAGGAACGGATGGGGGAGTTGACAAACGCCGCTCAAATCACGTCTGAGAAAACAGCAGCGTCCCCAGCCCACCCAGAAGCCCAGCGGAACTCTCTGGAAGGCCGTGTCTGCAAAGCACACACCACAGGAGACAACGCTGCTCCGAAGGGACGAGGAGCTGCATGGACGGGACAACGGCAGCGGAGCAGCAAAGGCACCATCTCTGGCCAGGGAAAAACCCTTTCCTACTCAAGCACAAGAAGGGAATGCCCATGCGCTTGAAATGCGTCTAAATCAAAAGCTGAGAAATACGAGCACAAGAAAACAACAGCTTTTCAGTCTCACCCAAACCGAAAATTTCTTTAATGTCTTTTAGCTCAAAGCAAACATCATTTTTGTGCTAATTGTACTTTTGAAAAGATCCCTTAGTAAATAGGATTGCTCTCATTATAAATAATAAAACTACTGAAGATCACCAGGCTTGGCATTAGTTCTGCCAAGAAACAAACTCGCATCACAAAAACCTGGTTTGAGAACCAGTGTAAAAAGCTGCAATCAAAGAAAGTATTTGAGCAATTTCCAGAACTATTGAGCACCGGACTAACTGTTCTTGTAGAAATCTCAGGAATTCTGTCATTAATTACAACAAGGTGCCAAAAAAAAAGTCAAATATGACTATTTGAAAACCCTCATTCATTTATGCAAATAATTCCCAGAAGACATGAAAATTTCCTCTCCTTCAATCTGCCCCAAGCAAAGGCATCTAACCCATGGGGCAGTTTGGGGGAAAAATGACCATTTCCACAACATTAAAGAATATGATAGCGTGCAAAGGAATATTTTGCAATTTTAGGATCTATAAAGTAAAAATCTCAATAAAACCAAAAGGAAAACACAGCTCAGATTAAATATTTACAAACACGAAGATATGAACAGAGCTCTGCTTGTTTGCCTCTCCACTTGTGTTTCGACGGCAGAGATGAGACAGAGGCTGTGGGCTGCCTGGCCGGGGAGGCAGTTGCTGAGCAGAATGGTTTTTCCCCACATCTCACAGGAGCTCACTTCCCGAATTTTGCAGCATTTCTCAGGTTATTCACACTACTGTATTGTAATTCACTATTTTCAGAGTATTCAGGTGAAGTCGGAGAAAATTAAAACCCTAAGTTTTCTTCAGCTTCATAAGATCCATGTAAACTGTATAATATTTAAAATATTTACCTATTGCAACATAAAACAAAGGTTCCTGAATGTTCTGAATCAATAGACAAGCACTGATTTTCAAAATTTCTTACGTAAAACTACCACTATTCAGCAAACCCTCAAAGAAAACTTTTTATTAAGATCAGTCTTGTAGTTACCATGAAAATACAACAAAGTTGTTAAGAACAAGATCATTAACCTTCCAATGACATTTATTGCTTCTGTTTAACATTTACCTGTTTTTAACTTTGCAATAAGAAGTCACAAACAGCCTGTCTAAATAGAAATGTCCAGGGAATGTTTATTAATGGCTAATAAAGTCATTTATCTCGTGGGGAGGAGACAAAAACAAGGCAGTTGTACTAATCTGTGACAGCTTTTCCCTTTTCCCTCTTCTCCAGACTCCAATTTGTACAAATTTGAAACACATTCCAAATGCACCCAGAGTTTATTGATGGAGAATAGACTTGGAGGGAACTACAGCAATTAAATGTCTCAATGTTTTCTTGTTCCATTAATTTCTTTCCCAAATCTCAACAGTTAAACAAGGAATGCTGCCTTTTCCAGCAGCCGTTTCCACATTCCAAATAGCTGCCAGATCAGAAATGTTCTCACTCTTCCTTAATTACACGACTGCATAACAAATCCACTTCAAAGTCTTTCTGTGGCAAATAAGATCCTTTTTAGGGCAAACTCAGGCGTATGAAGAGCTCTCTGACAAAACCTAAAACTGAACTGCGGGTTTACAGGCTCTTCCTTAAAACTACAAGGGCAAATGATTCATTGTACAGATATTTAATGATTTCATGAGAGCAAAATAGGAATGCCCATAAATAGCCTCAGGAGTTATTTTAGTTAATTGCAATACACAATTCAATAGGAAAGCAGTCTATGCAGATAGGTATTTTTCTACTTATTCACTTAAAAGTTCAGGAATAGTTTGGGAATCATCACTGATATTTAAATGTAACTCTTCTGTACTACCATAGTTAAAACATTTTAATTTCAGCATTCTACTTCAATGCACGCTTGATAAAAAACAGGCAGACAAAAAGATACATACACAGATTATGCACCTAACGTTACAAAAATAAATTCGTTTACCTTTTAGAAGAGCTACTTTAGCAATAGGTTCATTTAGATCTTGGTCGTCCATTTGGGCATCTAGTAAAAAACCAAAAGAAGCCCACAGGTTTCAGAGAGCAGGCAGGGTTCTCACGTACACGTTCTTTCAGCAAAGAGCAGCTCTCGTGCTCTTCTTGCTTTACAACAGTTAATCACCAAGTCACAAAATACACAATACTGCTCTAAGCTTGTATCTGCCTCTGCGTAACACACACCTTCTCCACTCTTCTAGAAACTGCTCGTGATTAAATTATTTAATTGAAACTAATTAGATGCTACAGAAAACTCAGTTAAACGCCTACCTGTAGTGTCGTCGCTGCTTTTTTCCTTGCTTGGACTAAGAGTGTCTGACAAATCAGATTCTTTGACTCTTGCTTGATTCTCTGTAATAGGCAAGGAAAATCAACTGCCATCAGTAAATGCTTTATTCAGTCTCTTAATCATAATTTCTTTTATATCTCTATTTATTTAACTACTGCTAAATGTCAACTGGAAAAAAACACATTTGAAGAAACACTTAAAAACCTGGTGGTTGCTTTCTTCTTTGTACATCTGGGCTAAAATGGATTCAGCATCACTGGGGTCATTAATGTAGCCCAGTGTCTAACAGGGGCTGCAAGTGTCTCGGGCACAGCCTGACCCCTGTTACCGCTGTATTCCTGCCAGTTGGAGCTCTGGGCAAAAGCTGATTCACCCAGGGAACAAATAAGAAAAGCAACCCAGAACAATGCAGACACTGTAACAAGGCAGAAAGAAACTGCTGTTAAGAATAAAACTGTGCTTCTGTATTTTGGACAAATAAAATAATAGCAACGAGTTGTGTATATACCATACTGTTAAAAAAAGTGTGGTACAAACCAGTATTGAATTACAGCAATGTAAGTTAATACACTGATTTCTAGAAAGAATTTTCAGTTCAAATTGTATTAAGAGAAGGCAGTCTATGTCCTTTCAAAAAAAAACCCAAAACCAACCCATGAAATATCTGTTCATACACAGCCCCACAGGTTATTACATCAGCTTAGCGAAGCCACACACACCTGTCGGTCTGTTTGTTTGACCAGTTCGAGATTTTTAATGGGAGCAGCATTTTCACGAGGTGAGGGGACTGAACTGCACCAGCGCATCCTTCTCCCACCCAGCAGCTGCCCTGACTCAGTCCAAACGCTTTGTGAGGCTCTAATTATTGGTTTTTTTAATAAGCATTCCAGTTGATTTCTGATGGGTCCATTAAAGAAAGGCAAAGCCCACCAGTTTGCCAGCGAGGAACCACATCCCTGCCGTGCACCGAGGTTCGGTACGATGCAGTCCGTCCTGGCTGCCCTGCAGAGCCCGGGGCTGACAGCACCCCCACCACAGACCCGGAGAGAGGAAAAGGCATCATCACAACATCCCCGGCACACAGACTTGACTTCCACCATATGTGCAGAAACACATGGGGAACGCAAGAAATTTTGTCACATATAGACACTGTAGATGCAACAATAAAGTACCAGGACAAGGGGAGATGCACGGCCACAAGTGTGTTATACAAAGAGGGTCATTGTACAAAAATATGTAAAAACAAAAGCCTGCGTGCATTGTTTTTTCCAAGTAAAAAGAGAACAAACAGAACTAAACATCCCCAAAATGAAAGAAGTGGAAACCGAAGACAGGCTGTGCACTGGCAAATCAGCAAACAGAACACACACGGGTTAACAACAACAAATAAATAAATGTTTTCTTCCTCTAACATGAAAAGCTTTCTGTTTCTCTGTGCCAGAGTAACATCCACTGGTTCACGAACAGAGGAAGGCAAGGACAAACCGCAGCTGAGCAGGAGCCAGACTCTTCCCATGTAACGTGACTGGGAGCACTGGAGAGGGACCGGGGGGATCTTGGCTAAAACTAAAAGGGTATCTCCCTATTCTTAGGAATAAGGTTTTTACCTAATATCTAAAGATGTTACAATACAAAACATGATACATGTAGCATATAGATTCAAGCTCACAAGACTGCCATTAAAACTGTAATAATTACTAAACCCAGGAATACATTACTTTTGAAGTATTAAGAAAAGTACATCCTAAAAGCCTCACCCATGTCGTTTATGTGAGCGGCCAATCCAGACGCGCTAAGCTGAGCAAAACCCGTATCCAACCAACTTTACCATATCTGGTCATTCATGGAAATGCAGCTTTCTCGCTCGGTGAGAAACGGGAGGAACGGTGCAAGTTCCAACCGCCGGATTAATTCTCTCTCTCCACCTCCCTCCCATTCTCCTCCTCCCACCCACTCCTGGGTCCCCCTGCTCCTTCCTCCCCACAAAACAACGAGATGAGGCACCAGCTAAAGATGCACCAGCTAAAGATGCACCAGCTAAAGATGCACCAGTTGCTACAACTGAACCAGCACAAGTCAAAAAGAGGAATGGTTTAGAAACCTGCTTCCTATTCTGGAACCAGAGCCACAAGCACAGAACTCCTTCCTGTACTATATTATTTCACAGCAGTTGTCTCTATTTCCCATAATGAAACTGAGCTGAATAAATATAGCCAAGATGATGAAGTATATTAAAATGTGTTGACATCATACTTACTTGATGAGTTATAATATATTAACAAACACTAAAAATAGCTCACTGCTTGGCAGGATGACTGGCATACGAGGGTTATGTTACAGTTATTGTATGCATTCTTCTGCCAAATATGGCAAGTTTTCTATACCTTACTCACATACAGAAACAAATTAAAGGTGCAATTTCACAGATTAAGGTAAGAGAAGATAACGTGAAAAGTCTCTAAAAGACCAACTTTTAACAAGCTAACATTTATCCAGTACAACACCACTTTGCAGAAGGAAAATAAATGAGTTATTATGTCTAGACATTAATAAAAAGCTACAGAAGTGGAGTCAGCCTCATAGTCCAAACAACCTTACATTATTAGACACATGGGAAATATCGATCTACACGCTCTGTAGCGTTCCTGCTCTGCACTGCAAGATAAGGACGACTGTTCCTTGACAAGATAAACCTTTTCTAATTAGTGCCTTGTACTTCACTTGTTTTATACAGAAGAGAAAAAGAGATGCACATTCACATATTACTTGGAAAAGGTACATTTAGGAGGTTGATAGTCATCTTAGTTATGAGAGTGTAAGTTAGAAAAAAGTCAAATTAAAATACACTTCTATTTAAAACTTAAAATGAGACCAAACATTATTTCTACTTAGTTCTATAATAAAAACAAAAACTTGCTTGAAATTTATACAGGCACTAAAGATTTAAATCAATTTACAGAAAAATACTGTATTTTAACTTTTTTTTTAAAATGCACATTCAGGTAAGAACTCAGTGATTACTGAGACCAGCATTTCATGCACTCAATCTTCAAAAATTATTTCATTTCAATCTTTTTACCCTCCAGTAGTATTTGCAGCAGAGCTCAGTAAACAATATACCTTCATTATTTTTTTTCCCCTTAAGTCAGTATTCAACAAAACTCAAACTGCTAGTTTAAGACAGAACATGCACTGAAGTGACATAAAAAACATGCTTGAAAAACAGTTAAATAATGCAGAAATCTAACCTTTCAAAAGCTTTGTTTCTTCCACTTTGGTTAGATGTCCTTCATCTATGATCTTGTCTGCCAAACAAAATAAGTGTTACTTTCCCAGCTCAAATTAAGCAAGCTTTTCCCTGCACACTACGTAGCCCACATTCCATGACCAAATTAAAAGCTGATAATATTACTTCCTACTCAGGCTTGAACAAAAACTTTATTCTGGTGTGGAATAATGAAACAGAGCACAAGAGCCCAGTGGAACTTTGTGATAAAGGGCATAATTATTTCTTCTGCAATTTATTAGCTTACATTATTCACGCTTCAGTTCAGTAATGAGAAGTTAGGAAAGGTAATTTTTACGAACTTTAAAAAAAATTAACTGGGAGCAGTAAATATTTAATACTTTTCTCAAGTTCTAGTTATCAAAAAGGGAATTTTGAGAGCTGGTTGCCTGCAATAGATATTCACCAGACACAGCAGGAATCTAGGAATACGCCACAGAGCCTACGGGAGGCACACGGAAATACCCTTTCTTAGCTTAAAACATTCAGAGAGCTGCACAAACTTCCCAAAAGTTGTGCATGCATGACGTTCACAAGAATGGAGTTTACGTACAGTATTGATAGACAAGTCTAGTCGTGTATATCAGGTGCATAAAAACCCCAAACACGTAATTGGAGCCTCGACTGTCAACTGCATCCTAACCCAGCTAGGACGGGGGGGCAACAGAAACACCACGGAAAAACAGCTTCGGATTAACGAAAGACACTAAAAGAACTTCCGAACTGGTAATTAATTTCCTTTTCCGAGCAGATGTCATTATTTCAAATTCCTTAACAACTGTGCAAAACGATTGAGGGTCACATATCTTACAGATCACATCATCAATTTCTATGCAGTAGATGTTGTGGTTCAGATGATGTTGAAAGCTGTTAACACCCCCTCCAAAACACCCCCCAAAACAGCGCATACAGGAGCGTTCCGATTAAGCAAGCTGGATGACAGTAAAACCTTTTTCAATTTTAAAAAAGGTGAGCTTTATTCAGCATTTCCAGCTTGAAGGAGCTCTGAACACCGCCAAGTCTCTCTTCTCCGCTGACATGTTGCTGTCACCACAGTCCAAGGACAGAGGCAGGACAATATTTGCACAGAGATTTATCTTTTAACCGTCGATAGCAGACAAGCTTTGAGACCAAAATCCCCTGAGGTCTGAAGGGTTTGCACGGCCAAAAGCTCGTCCTGTCCAGTCTATCAGAGATATTCCCTCCATCTACTTCTATCTACCAATATCGTCCTGCGTTCGCGTAACGTTTTACAAACGGTGCTCCAGAAAGGCACCGAAGGGCAGACTGGATTTCCAGGGTTGGCTCCAGGTCTCAAGCAGCTGCAGGAGATCACTCAGCAGCCCAGTTCGGAACGGTCTCGCGTTCCCCGGCGCTGCAGCGAGTCCCCAGGGACGGCACCGGGGGCATCGAGTCACCGCGGCCCAAAGGGACGAGGCACCGAGCGCCGTCGCACCGAGCGCCCGGAGCCGCCATCGGCCATGAAATTAATACATTTCAAAAATCCAAACAAAGGTGTTCAGATGCGATTATTCCGGGGCACGGCGGAGGAATCCTGCCCAGAAGCCTGAAAAAAATCAGCTGAATGCAAAACCCATACGGACAAAGTCACTATCGGCTGCTGGATCTGAAGGGGTAACACCTCATCTGTGCCGGACTGCTGGCTTAAAACAGGCTTCTAGAATCAGCTTACGGAAGAAAACTCAGCATCGTGAACTGATGGAGTTTTCATAATTCGGTAACTGTTACAACCAGAATAATTGCAGTACACACCAAAGAAACTTCTTGTCTCGACCCAGATGTTTTCCCACACTGAAACCTTCGCAGCAGCTCTTTGCGCTTCTAAGAATTCTCAATTCCTACGACTACAAAAACCTGCAGACTTTTTTTTTTTTCTTTCCATGGTGGTTTACTGTTTTCTAATGTTCCTCATGAATTTCAACATTTCTATAGAAGTTTTCTTCTTGCTGCTATTTCTTCCGCAAAGCAGCTGAGCAGGAACGCGCGTCCCCTTGCCCGGCGGGACCCGGAGCTGGCGCAGCCACTATTTGTCACCCCTGACTTACACAAATATTCTGGTTTAGGAATGCTGACATTAATGCATTTCAAAGCCAACAAAAACCAGCTAATTTCAGCATGCCTGTGTATATTTAAATATTAGACAGACAACTGGATGTTGATGTTATTGAACTAAATAGCATCTTGTTCTGCACTGTCACCAAAAAAGGCAGAATCCAGCCAACGATCAGCAAGTACAAGCAGACACACCTGTATCTCTGCATCTTTTCGTATTACTATTTCAGAAAATTTATTCATAAACTTGATTTTATTTATTTTTTTAAAATCAATCCACATTTTCCCTGAATCAAGATGTGCATTTTCGGTCACCAAAATATAAATTAGGGTCAGGATTCTAGCTTTAATTTCTGGCATGAACCATTTTTACATTTCACGCTATCCGGGCACTACCTAACAACAAGCAAAGAGTTACCGATACACATCATAAATAACAGTAATTGTTAGCGAAACAACCTGCTTTGAAGTTAAGCTTTCAGTTAATCTTTAAGATAGTCCATGTTTCTTTTTACTCATTCAAAGGCAGAATTCCTTTAAGTTTTCATGCATTCCCTAGCTTTTCCATTTCTGAACTCAATGTTAGATTTAGATTGCCTATCACTGTGTGTAACATAATAGTTATCACCTGTTAACACTACAATGATTACCTAAGTACCATGTCCTCAGAAGACCTATGGGTTTGTATCAAATTAGACTTCGAAGGAGGCCAGTTTGGAGAGGGAATCCAGCCCTCAACACACACATTTCAAACCATATGAAAAAAGTGACACTAACAGCATTAACTTCACTTGCCACCTCCAGGTCAGAAACTGATGGAAAAGTTGGAAATAGCTATTCAATCCATCCAAAACCTACTCAATTTTAGATAGATAAATTAAAAAAAAAAAAAAAAAAAAAAAAAAAAAAAAAAAAAAAAAAAAAANCTTCATAAAAAGGCAAAAGATTGACTTGGCATTTAAAATAATAAATGCAAAACAAAAATCACTAAATCAGGAAAAAATAAGGACACAAGTAAAGACGACTTAGATTGGAGTGAAAGACAGGAAGCTCGCAAGGCACCAAATCTCTCTTTTATCTATCCATCATCCGCATTTTTGGTAATAACTCATATCCTGTACTAATCGAAAAGAAGCACCATGACTTCCGCTGTCAATGTCACTGGTTTTCACCAGCGGTTACTGAAAAAAAAGTTATGAACTGAGCAAAACCCAACTGTCGGGCATGGGCACAGGCTGCCCAGGGCAGCGGAGCCGCCAGCCCCAGAGGTTCTGCTGAACTTCAGAAACGTCATTTCTGGAAACTCTTAAGTCAGAAAAGAATCCTCTACACTACAAAGGAGTTTCCTTTGAATTTTAATAGCACTTTTCTCTCTTCATCCTGATGATACTTTTCTCCTGGTGGACAAAAGGTATGAACGTCTGAAGTTTTTCTTTAATAACAGATATGCAGCCTGTGCTGTTTCATTCCTCATTTTTAAAAGCCATTTGCTTTGAAAAACATGTTTCTCATTCCAGAATAACACATCTTTCTAAAGACTGGTATTGCATATTTCTTTTATTTATCTTAAAATAATCTTTTTGATTTCCAGTTAAAAACGAAGCTCTTGTTTTCCTGTTTGTTCCTTTTAACAACTAATTCGAAGAACGTGTCAGATGTTTAATTATCAGATAAATTATAGACCTGTGAAATTAAGAAAAGGCATCATCACTTTATCTCTGTCCTACGGCTGCCTGTGATGTTTCCTTAAATCAACAGTGTTCAATTTCTAACTTTTTACTTTGCAATGGTGAAAAATTATGCTCACTATTAACCATCCTGTGGCACCATCACCACCCTTTTACTGGTCAGAGGACAATAATGGATTAATTACTAAGAAGAGAGAGTGTGAATATCGCTTTGCAAGAGCAAAGATATCATCTCCCTACTACCACAGGTATCTGCTAAATACCACAACGCCACAATTCTGCGCTTAGAAAATTTCTGCTACTACAGAAAGATTAAATAGTAGTGACAAACTGGGTTTTATCCACTTTTTCTGGTGTGTGGGGTTTTTTTGTGTTGGGTTTCTTTACTTTTTTTTTAAAGCAAATGTGATGAATACTCTTGTACTCACTCTGACACTCTATGAACTGATGAATAAAAGTGCAGTCCCCTCCACTCTTTGAAAGAAAGTGCTCTAGTAAAGAAAGAAACACTTCAGTTGACATCTTCTTAGCATTTTCAAATGGATGCAACAAAAATTTGAAAGGTTGAATCTACATCATAATCCCTAAATTCTTCGCTTTTCTAAAATAATGCAAGACTACTCAGAAAAAAAAAAAGAAAAAGAAAGAAAAGAAAAAAACCAACACAGTGAGTGCCTCCCGCTGCTTTCAAGAGAACAAAATCCACAATCTGGCAGAGAAAATTCCTGCCCATCTGGTGTTACATGAGGGTGAGATAAAGGACAGACACATACAGAAAGGCACAGACTGTTGTGAGCCCAGGGCAGCGAGCTCTGAAACGCCAGAGAAATGTGGAAATGTGGAAATGTGGCGATGGGGATGGCCCGGGTACAGCAGAGATGCAGGAGAATGTGGGACAGACAGAATAGTGGCAACCACACTAAAATACTGAATAATAAAATAGCACGGTAGGTGCATGACAGAAAAAGGCAATAGACGGTACAAACACAGAGAAAGACAACTGGAACAAGCAGTTCTACGTTGTCTATACTCGTAATGAAACTGGCAGGCAGGTGCCTAAAACTCCCAGGTTAAGCACAAGTTCTGTCACTCATAGGATGGAAGAATCTGTATTCTCATGCATCCAGCCAGCCAGCTAACAGTCTGACTCCTATGCAATCCAAAATAAGTCAAAAAAGGAATTGCTTCTTCAACTTTGCCAAAAAAGTGAATATCAGCGATAGTGATGTTTGTTATCATCACATACTAATTAATTAAAATTTAAAATATTTCAGACAATTTTTAAATGCAGACTGATATGAGGCAGCAATATTTAAAAAACTAACAGGACATTCCTGACAACTTTAAAACAAACAAAAAAGTGTTCGTGGAAAAAAACCCCATATTTAGTGTGATGTTATCAATTATTTCTCAAAACCAATATGTATTTGTACACGAAGCCTGAAAGCTTGTACTAAATGCTTCAATTTAGCTCTAGGCCACTTTTGTTCACAGTATTGCATTTTTTTCTTCTAAACTCCAACAACCCAACTTCTGAAGTCTTTTTACAGTCTACATAACTAGAATGAAGAATCACAATCAGTATTTAATAGATCTTTCCTCCTGCTCCAAATAAGAAATAGAGGTGAGGTTATGCCACAATTAACTACCTTCATTTTGCTATTAGTCTCCCTAGTTAAGAAGCTCTTCATTTATATTGGAAAAAAAAAAGAAAAAATCTAACAACTAGAGCATAGAGTCTTAAAATTTTGTTTCAAAAATGTATACAGTGATCTTTAAACACTGGGAATATTAGTTAAAACCACAAATTCTCTATATAAGTGCCCCAACCTTCCAACTAATTCTAGGACCACTCCTCAGAGCTTTCACTATCTAACAATACACAGCAAATGCTGAAGAAAGCCACAGCAAGGAAGAATTCAAAATTAACATAAGAGGACAAATATATCTTGGCCAGTGGATTATAACTGGAATAAGTTTTGCTACATGTGATACTGGGCATAGTCTCATCAGCCACTTTTATTCAAAAAACTTCAAGTGTATGTTAAGATACGTTACTTAAAATACTCACAGCTTTAACTAGTCAGTCTTTGAAAAAAAAGTAAAAAGAAAAAGTTCAATCTGTATTAATTCCTGTTTTACAAAAAGATACTCCTGAGATTTAAAAAATTTGTTTCCACTAACTATATATTCCATACACATTTTTCGTACATTATACTTAGAAAAAAAACAGTTTTGCTGACTTTACTCACCATACTCAATTTACTAGAAAAATTGTATATGTTAGTGTTGCAAAGAAAAATAAAATTAAGGCCAAAAAAGTCAATGAATTTTCCGTTTTCTTGTGTCACAAACCTGATCTCATTCAGTAGACTCCTACCGAATCCAGTGAGAGCCCAAAACCAAGGAAAAAAAAAAACAACAACCAAAAAACAAGCGACTTCCAAGTTGGCTCATTACATTTTACAGAAATTACTAAAAACACCTAGACTAAAAGTCTAAGTTAAAAACTGTTGGTCAGAGGAGTGGAAAAATTCAATTTCATTTTTAAGAGAATATTATTCGAAGTAACAGTTTAGAGAATTTTGAATCTGTTCAACTTGAAACATCACCCAGACGACAGCAGGTAGCCTCAGGACAGATACACTACCTTTCTCTGTGCTCCCATTAATTTTAGGTATGAAGTCGTCAACTTGTACGCCTAGGATTAAGAAAGGGTATTATTCCTGGAAGCAAGCACAATGTTTTGGGGTTTGTTTCTTTATAAATACAGCACTGTGAAATGCATCTGGCTTTTCATACTACCTCCTCCTTTTAAAGTACCTCATCTAACCGAAACAGGCAACATTTAATGTGTTTTCCTGCTTGTTTCCTCTTTGTTCAAAGGTATAAGAGGTTACTATAATCCAAAGAATTACTGCCTATCACATATATATTTTTAAAAGTCCTTTAATACGTATAGGTGTATCTACCTATATGTATAAATAAAGCTGTATTTATATATAAACCTCGAAGACGTTGGAGCTGAGGGGCTGGAGCAGCGGCGCTCTAACTGGAGCTCGCAGCAGCAGCAGCGCCCTCTCCTGGCATTCTGGGCTGGCCACAGCTCTTCCAAAGCTAACGAGGGACAACCAAGACGAATGTACTCCCGGGATAACTGTAAACCATTCCTTCTCCAGACCCCTACACTACAACATGATTACGCTAAATGAAAAGAAAATCCGGAAACCAGCTTGAAACAAGAAACTGATCGCACCTACCTAAGCTGTTGTGTTCTTTAAGAGTTTTCTCCTGAAGATGTTCTAACCGTACTGTAAACAGAAGTCCAAGAAAAAGATATTTCACAGATTAAAAGAAAAACAAATAATCCAAGTTTCTTCCCCACTAGTGACTAACCTTGTAGAGCCGTCAGCCGCTCGTTGGTGAAGTCATTGTCAGCCTGCAAAGCTTCGATTTTCGCTTGAAGCTCTTGCTCTCTCTCTTCCATCTCATCTATTTTGTGCTGCAGTTCTTTTTTCTCAGCCAGCCCTTTCTGTTGGATTTCTTCTTGTCTTCCTTCTGCTACCTGCTCAAAAAACAGATTTTAAAAATCCCCCCAAGAATCAAAATTAACACGTAGAAGAATAGATTTCCTTGATTTTTCTGTAACTGTATGTACATAAGTAACTTTCTTTGCTAGTCAGATAAAGAAAATGCAAAATTTTTCTGCTGCTATTTTTCTATAAATTTCACTTCAAGGACAATAACTAAAGTATTTCATAATATCTCAACTAACTTTTTGTCTGAGAAACCTAAGTTTTACAGGAACAGTATCAAGGCCCAAAAACTAACAAACACCCAAAGTCTCCTGAAGTCTTTCTTTCATCTACCTGTTGTTTAAAAAGTTTCTTAACCTTTATTTGATTGCTACATTAGAAATTAAACTGTATTTATTTGTTTCATGCATTATAGTATCATCTTAAGTCAGATGAATTTCCGTCATTACCTTTAGCTTGTCAGAAAGGTCTTTAATTTCATTCACAGCTCCGTTGTACTTATTAGCTAATTCTCTTAATTCTTCCTGAGTCCGCTCATTCATTTCTTTCAGGTGAGTACATTCATCTTCTGTATTACTTAAACTCCGCTGTAAGACAGCATTATGATGCAATTAATAACAATAAGACTAATAAAGTACCAAGCACTGAAGCTGAGCTATATTTTCCAAAGAGTGCATCTAATCTGATCACATTTAACTGCTTTGTTCCTAATCATTAAGGCTAAATGAACAGATCAAGTCCTGGCAAAAATGTTATCTGTACAAATCTTTGTAATGTTCTACTCACATGCACGTGTTAAAAAAAAAAACCATGACAAAACACAATACGTCATACAAATAATTGTGATTTATAGGAATAATGAACTGAAATGTGTGATCTGTTCCATTCTCTTCTGTCAAGAACTATTACAATATTACAATACAAAAATTGTATCTAACTGAAATCTCACAGGGTTATTTATTACAGTATTATATGCATCACATCCTCTAAAAAGCATGAAGAGTATAGGCACTTGGAGCATTTAATTTGAAGTCGTATGATATTTCTTGACCTAATGGAACATAACAAATAATGATAATGGAAAGAGAAAATAAAGCAGAAGTTAGTAGAGAGATATAGAGGCAGAGATCTTATTTGAAAAAAGTATCCAACACTTTGTAACCTTAAAAGCTCGCTCTTAAGTGTAATTTGTATGAGTGGTTTAGCATACATTTCCATACATTTTACAGTTTAAACAAGTCTAACAGCATTTTTTTCTAATGTGTGTATGTCGTTTTCCCCTCATTTATTTCCCACACATAAATACTTCTGTGAGACAGCTTCATGAATTTTAAAATCTGGCAGAAAAAGGAGTTGCTTCAAGACTAGTTTCTCATTAACTATTTAACAATCTAAGTGTTGTCCAACTGGAGAAATAAACAGCACAGGAAACAAAACAGGGACGCAAGCAGCAGCAGTTAGAACCGCTCAGCATTTGCAGGAGACGAGACATGGAACTGCGGTACCTCCACTTCTGACAGTTTTCTGACCACTTCGATCTTCTCCTGGAGGACCCGCCTCAGGGACTCTTTGGCTGTTGTCTCATAGTTGTGTTTGTCTTCTTGTAACGCTATAAGCTCTTTTCGTATACTGTCTTCTGTTTGATTCTGTATACGTAAGATAATTCAAAGAGTATAAATTAGTATTTTGCTGATCAAATATATTACATTGTGCTAAGACCTGTCCTATTGCAAAATGTTTAGCAGTTTTTGGTAGATGGGAAAATGTGATGGATAAATCAGTGATCAAAAGATTCTTGACATGACTGAATGTAAACCAGTTGTTTTTTGAAGGGTGTGTATGGCAGCACAGGTTCAGTGATCAGCTTTGATTACAGGTAAAATATATGGGGTTTTTTGGACACTGCTAAGATAATGCCAACCCTAGAAGACCCACAATTTGACAAACCAGAGGTCTACGAGGTCCCATCTGCAAGACCTCAAACAAGACCCGCAAAAAAAGTGCTTATATAACTAAGTAGTTCAGAGGAATTAAAAATAAAAGAAAAAAAACAAGGCAGGCATAGGTGGCCTAAACAACAATCAAGGCAGAGCACACTTGTTACTCTGTCTCTCAATATCCAACAGCTCATCAACGCCTTTTCTGAAGTCCCTGTTCAGAAAGAACCATCTTTAGGCAACAGGACAGAATAATTCCTTCTCACCAATGACAAATTGCTTTTCTGCATTTCAGTGCATACTTGTTCAAATGCGTATATAAAAGAAATCAGTTTAAGCTAAAAAATCGTGAAAAATAGCTGTTTATCTAGATTTTAAATGATTCCACGAAATGCAGAAAAGATCTACAGTTTTCATGCTATTCAGATTATCCAAATTGCACAGGCTCATTTCAGAAAGTTTATAATTCAACTGCTTTCCTATAACGAGCTTATTTCAACACACTTCCAAAGAGCTCTCTGTCAGCGTTCCTAGAACTACACTTCAAGTGAGCCACTTACCTTTGAACAAGCCTGCAACTGATTGCCCATAACCTCCAAGCGTGACAGCAGCCTGTCTTCATCTATTAAAGCCTGGCAGAAAAGAAGTGGCACCTTAGTATCGACAAGTGCTTCATGCAGTTCCAGCACAGTTCTGCTTTAAAGACTTGAATTTCCTTGGAGTATTTACTACTATCGATTATTTCAAACCGGTACATAACCACTATTAAACATCATCTTTTGCACAGTTTAAGAGAACCACCATAGGCTTTTTATTCTTTCTGCTGTTTTTTTTTCCCCCCCACTGTTCATAAATTAATAGCTAAAATTCATACGCTGCTGCATATTTCAGCCCAGAAAAGAAAAGGATGCCTGCAGATACCTGCCAACTAGTATCTGAAGCCTCCTGCGTGACAGCGAGCAGTCGCTGAAGGGTTGCCAGCTTCTGTTCCAACATTTGTTCCCGATGTAAGGCTTCCTATTAAGAGAGCATAGCACCTGGCAGTTCAGCATAACAAGAGCAACATAAAAGATACCAAAATACCACGGAAAAAAGGAAATCTGAGTAGGAAACACTGTCACATGATTCAAAACTATAATAGGCCCATCCCATTTTATCCATCCATCCACTTGTTTGGATATTTTAATTAGAAGATATTATCCTATAGCCTTAGGTTCCTAAAAACTTTCATTTTCCATGCATTCCATACGTTAAGTACACATAGTAACAATCTTTTTTTTCCAAGACTTAAAAACAATTTCACTTTTGTCAATAATTTGAGTAACAAAATCGTAAACACCAGAAGGCAGTTTGGCAGCTCCCATGCAATGAACTGCTCATCCTCAAATTGCATCCCAAAAGAAGAACGCCAAGCAAAAACTACTGGTTTTGTTTTACAACAGTAAGATAGAAGAGCATCTTCATTAACAATTCCAGGATAGAAACAGTGAACAGATTGGTGACAAAGTATTTGGCCTCCCAAGCAAAGAGCACCTGCCTGAGCTGCTTCCTGCTATGGCAGCAAACACATATAATGTTAACGTCCATCTCAAACACCTCATCGTTGATGTGAATAAATAAAAATTGCCATTATCGAAGAAAAACAGGCAGAAGTCAGTAGAATAAAGCTACCTAGAACTTACCAGTAGGAATGTTTTCACATCTTTCCCAGAAAGCGGATTTTATAATCCTTTCTAAAGAGCTGATCTATATATTAGCCCGCACTTCAATGTGTTGCCATTTGGCAGCCAAATCCTGTTCACAGGATGGTTTGGTTTGAAGGGACCTTAAAGTTCCCCCAGTCCCCCCCTGCCATGACAGGGACATCTTCAGCAGCTCAGGTTGCTCAGAGCCCCGTCCAGCCCGGCCTGGGATGTCTCCAGGGATGGTTCAGCCACCACCTCTCTGGGCAATAACATTTTACATTATTTCACTACAGAAAAAGCTATTTACACACTTATCATGTTCCAGTTTACAAAATGTAAGCCAAACAAACACATACAGAGCATAAGATCTGTGTTTTGAACAATGATGTCAAGAGAAAAGTTACCTGTAGATACTGTGAAAGCTGAAACAATTCCTGAGAATACATACTGGGAGTGTTAGCAGCAACCTGAAAATAAAGGAATTGAACAATCAAAATGGCGTTGAATTTTCCATTAAGCTCAAGTAAAAAAATCCATCATTTAAGTCATGAAGGTAAATTTAAGATTATTTGATAACTGGCACTTTCGATCACTTGTTGTTCCGGTACTTTTTTGTTTGTTTGGGGTTTTTTTTGTTTTAATTATAGAACTTCCCAACTCCGGACCGAGGCCCCACTGTGTTAATGTCTTTGTAAGTTCTTGAACCACCAATGCATCAGAGATTTTAAGGCTTGTGTTTCAGTTGAGATTAAACTGACAGAAAAGAAACAAAGTGCACAAAACGTGATATTGCACCAGCTTCTCTCCCTTCAGCGTCACTCAGAATACGAAACTAGGTACAGACAGGCAGTGAAAAACATATTTAAATGTAACCGGACTTCACCACTTCTTCACCATTGTAACAAGTCAGAAATCGGCACAGGGCTGAATAGGGCAGAAAACACCAAATTACTGAAATTACCTTGTCAACAGGACTCGGTAATGGAGCATGGATAACACTATAAAAAAAATAAAATTAAAAAGTGAACACAAAGCTCAGAATAGCAGCTCAAAAATCTAGAAGATCTCTAGTGCTGTGCATTTAATCAAGATGCTTTGTATTTTTTAAGTTTATTCTTCAGATAAAAATGAAGAGTTAATATACATGCAAAACCACTTAACATTATGCTGAGCAACATCTTCAAAGTTAGAGAACTATTTCCAACTCACAAATCCAAGGTCTATTCTAAAAACTCTCTTTACCAACTTTTATTTTAGCAGTTACATAATATTTGACTTTTAAAAACTGATTTATTAAGCTTTAAACCAATTTACAAGCACAAAACAATAGATATGAAAAGGTAGTGGATATACTACTCCCATTCACAAATTCAACAGAGTAAAATAATACTTACAAATACAGTAAAATAAAACTTACAGAATTTTGTACACTTCCACTAGCGCGAATATTGTACTTGCACATTTTCATCAGAACTAAAAATTTAACATCATACAGTTCTATTTCTTATTAGGATATGCAGTTACATAGAAAATTTCCCATAATACACCCTAAAGCCTCATGCAAATATTTCTGCACATTAATGATAAAGGAATATTTAAATAAACAGTCAAAACTATACAATTGCTGGGGATGAAAGACAATTAAAATGTCATTTGTAGTTGGCACTCAGCTACTGCAAACAAAATATTCACGTTTTTTTCCTGCTGCTCTTTGAATTTTCTCCAAAATGTGCACATGTACACAGAAAACCCTCTCAACATTCATCTGAGTTGCCAAACATTATTCCATCCAATATATTTTGTGATTTTTTTTCCTCACACCAGGCAGAGCTTTCTTTCATCGTGACACCAAACAACTGTATCACGAGGGCACCTAACTTATCTGAAGAATATAAAAGCGTTACGTGGACACACGCACACACAGACACCATTGGCCTCGCTTTACCAAAGTCTCTGTGCATTTAAAGGAACAAAAATAATAATCCCAAATAAAAGAGGGAAGCAGAATGCCCACTTGCTTTCTTTTTTTCCTGGTTTCTTTGCTTTATACTATTGTTCCAGTACACCCAACCACAGCCAGTCAGAAAATCCCAACTTGATAAGGACTTTTAAAATTCTTTTTAGAACTTGTTTATTCTTTCATAGTGTTCTTTATTCCTAAAAACAACAAGCAAATGAGATTTCTTTCTCATAATGCCTGCAAAAGAACCATTCCCTCAGTTATTTTCTTTGCATGATCACAGGAAAATAAATTGTTCTTATGCTGATTTGAAACATAAATCCATCAAATCCTCACTGTACAGTAGTTCAGCTTTGGTACACACAGATAGATATTTATTCTTACTCTGATCGCAATCGAGCTTCCATCCCATCTGGAAGAAATAGTTTGATTGTGGAGACTATACATCCATGGGTAACTGAAAAGAAACAAACAGTAAGTCATCACGAGTTGTTACTATTTAATGAAAAGTTCAACAGTTAATGTTATAGTAACCAAGCCAAGTGTTTTAAGAAACCCTGAGGCAGAAAGGCCTCCAAGCACCAGTGCCCGAGCTCTGGAGGTGGAACTTGATCGTCAGAAACGTCAAGAGGTTCTGCTGGGTACCTCCAGTTCTTCTGCAACATTCCTCTACAGCAGCAAGTTTACGAAGTTTCTGTACTTTTTGACCATAAAACAAGGAAAAAGGAACGCACCTGCGCGAGGTAACGCAAATGCAGGAGTATAAAGCAAATAACGAGCCACCTGTTTAACAAGGTTCCTACGAGCACGTCCAGGGATCTAAACGTAACACATCCAATGTGTGTCGCCGGACACTCCAGCACCTGGAACTTGCCAAGTGACTGCTGTTGACAAACACGGGGATCACAAAGGAATCACTGCACGTCCTCTTGGGCACCACGAGCAGCATCGTTCAAACACCACGTCTGTTGCTGCCCGCAGCACACGCCTGTGCGCAGCCCTAGACAAGTGCCCTCTCCTTTCAGGAGGAGAAAATTTGCTTCTCCAGGACTAAATTTAGGATCCTCACTGAGTTCAAAGGATCTTGAAGAATAAGAGAAGCAAATCCAGTATTTAATTGTTATATCGAGTTCAACCTCTCTTCACAATGTTTGCCAAAACATTACTGACACCATTTTCAAGGACATCGCAAGCAGTCAAATTACATCTGGCTTTTTCTGCCCTTGTATGATTTGAGAAGTCAAAATTCTTTCCAGTTACATGGAAAGATAAAACCGATGCTGTTCCCAGAAATACTACCACAAGCTAGATACAAATCAATATATGGTCACCTACCAGCTACCACTGTACCTAAAGCCCCCACCAACATACAAATAGCTGCTCTACTTTCATGGTTATTAATATCAGCAAAACAGTTAATCTGGCTTTGGAAAAACAGGACAATGTGTGTTTTAGGACAACGGCAGCACTCCAGGGAAGCGAGACAGGTCTTTTAGGTGACTGTCTCAATGGAATCTAAAAATACAGGAGAAATGATCCAACTGAACAGAGCTGTTCTTCACCTTTATTCAGTGCTAAAAGCTCATGCTTTGGAGAAGTATTATCTTGGCTACAGCACCTTGTTTTTTCAGGCTGACCTGGTAAAGTATTACATTTACATGCCAGGGAAGACCAGCCAGGACCTCATTCTCAAAACAGATTAATCCGGGGTATTGGGGTCTTCTTTGGCTTCAGACTTAGGTCCCCAAAATTCACAAATCTGTTATTGTAAAAACATTTAAAAATGCATTAGCAATATTAGCTGTAGCATGTAATACTCACACAGCTTTCGTAATGAAGAGTCTTTCCTTCAAGGCATAAACAGGGAATTAGTGATTTCAAGAAAAAAAAGTATCAGGGTAGCTGAAATTAAAGACCAACAGACAGCTTGACCTTCGGGGGGTCTGCTGTGACATTACATAATTCTGAAGTTTTTCCATCAACACTCAGACTGCAGAAAAAAAAAACAAACCTAAGAGCTGCAGGAGCTTTATTTGTGTAAAAACTAAGAGATAAAGAGGATTTAGCAGAGGGTCTCAAACAAACAGTGACTGTGATGAGGTACCCAGCATTTCACTAGGGTTATAATACAAAAAATAATTTTTAAAAAGGAAAAAGCCTGCATACTGTCCTTTAGCTAACAGTTCATTATAACTGGAAGATAAAAGAGAAAGTCTAAGGGAAAGGTAAAGCAACATATAAACCACTATTATAGGGATGACCGGATAGGATAGTACAAAATGTTTATATTCAAATCTATATCACCTTTTGGGGAATTTAAAAAAAAAAAAAGGGCAGCAAAGCAGGCTCTGTTTGCGGAATGGGACTGAGCAAATCCTCCTCCCGGCCCCGCTGTCCCCTCCTGTCCCCGTCCCGTCACTCACCCGTGGCTGCGGGGTCGGGAGCGGCCGGAGCGGCCCGAGCGCCGCCCGGAGCCCCGAGCGCCGAGTGCGGCTGCGGGGACACGGCCGCGCCGCCAGGGGGCGCCCCGCGCGGGCAGCGCGGTTGCGGGAGCGGAGCGGACACGCAGGGCCGCGGCCCAACGCTCCTCACCCCCCGCCACAAACACGGCGGAAAAAAAAAACATTTCTGCTCCGTTTGCTCTGTGAAAATGCAACCAGGGACTTGCTGCGTCGTCCTGCTAGACGGGACTGCCACACGCTGCGACACACAGCCCCCAAAACCTGCCCAGAGTCGCCCTGAACCCTCATGAGCGGCTTACGCTGCCAAGGAGCATAAACACGGGAATAAAGAAATAATATTGTCTAAGTTTTTTTTCTCCACCGACAATTTGCAAACGATGCTTTCTCTTCTACTTTCACTTGTTAATGTGATGACAGCAGCCATGGCGATACTCAAAAATCACCCTAAGGCACCCCCTCTGTTGAGATGTCCGTGTGTCTGACCAGCAGCTCGCACCGGCTCTCCTCACCTGCACATGGTCTTCAAACACCAGTGAGAGAAAAAATATCTTAAGGAGTCCAAACTTGACTAGAAAAAAAGTGCATGAACTGTATTTGACCCAAATTATCTGGTATTATTTGACCCCGCTGCTCCTTCCCAGGCAGGCCGGTCAGCACCAGTTAACTACTGGAATGCTCCGGCCAGGACTGGGACGTGTAGGGAGCGCTGAAAGAACACAAACCACACTGTGACACCGAGAAAAGCACAGTGAGATGATTAATAGATAAGTACTGTACTAGGAAGAGGGAAATGAGCAGGGCCGTGCGCTCGTTAGTAATGTAACAAGTGGACAAATAAGGAAGCGGGAGTGTTGGAAACATTTATCTGGGTCTGGAAACGGCTTGAGCTCGGCAGCAGAACGCAGAGGGATCGGGGCTCCTGTAAGATATCCTCATAAAAAAATCACATACTGAGTGCGCCACTATTTTAATGAACTAAACCAAGATTGTATTTGCAAGAAAATTACTTACTAAAACACAGCCTGAACAATAAATTAAATGTATTCTAGCAATATTTACACAATTCAGAATTTACATAGGCAAGTAAACTCTGCCTGTTCTGCCATTACCTCATAATTACACACAGCAAAATGTTGAAACGTCTTGTGTGGGTAAGGCATTATGCAAATACCTGAACACAAAATGGTTTTAAAGGGAATCCCTAATTTACAAACTACTTTCATGTCTGTTTCATTACTAGAGCAGGTTAACAGTAACATCTAAGACTACCGAAATGAACTGGTGAAGAAGCACTTATTTGCATTCCAGCTGCATTCACAGGTGAACACCTAAAGTGGATGCTGCTGTTTCGCGCCCCAGCACGATGGCACAATCTCCATTTGTGGCCTGGGGGAGCACGAGAAGGGAGGAAGGCGAACGCGTGTGCTCTGCCTCATCAGCGAGCTCGGCACATTCATGGGTAACGTCAGTACGGGTCCCATGCTCAAAGCCAGAGAAGAGGAAAAGGCCGCACAACCTCATTGCCCACTAACCAAATGCGAGGTTGCCGAGATGGTGTTTTGTAAAACTAACATAAAACCGCTGGGAAGAACCTACAACTGGCAAGAACTCCTGGCAAGAATCTGCTAAGATGAACTTTCCACAAACTTTCCCATGAACTAATTGAAAATAGCTGCTGATAAAAACAAGTGAGCACCAGTCCTCCTTCCAACTAAATCTTAAGTTAAAAATTCATTTAGGTCTAAATACAATGGCAAAATTTAGCTTATTTTAGTGAGCACAGTATCTCATCAAATGAACAGTTTCAGCTTCATTAGATGCAATGTATGCCTTTGACTTATTCCATGTATACTGCTAGTATTCACAAATATTTGCAAACTCTTCATGTGAAATAACATTTTATGTAACTCCCAGACAATTCCAACCAGACATCTGGGAGTTAAATCTTTGCAACATCATTTTTGAGAAAAATGAGATAGTGTGATGTGACCTTCACTACCATGAATCACTCACAAATACTAGAGCTCCAGAGCTCCAGAAGCTCTCCAAGACAAAATACTGAACCGCTTCTATTGCTCAACTATGTTTTCTTGACAGACGTATTCATTAACTTTCCTCTGATACTTCAGACTGTGAGAACTTCAACCTAACAGGCTAAAGACAGAAAGAATACGAGTAACAGATGGAACAGGCTTAGTATTTTTGTTTTGTTCACTTAATGCTGTTTAAAAATTCTACAGCCATACTGTGGGTTGGTTTGTTGGGTTTTAAGGGATTCGGTTTGGGGAGGGATGTGTGTGTTTGTTTTTTATAAGAACTTTACCACCAGTATTTCAATTTCATATTGTTCTTTCATTTCATTCTTTCCTAATACACCCCTCTTAAGGACAAGCTCTATGAAGGTCTTGTTCAGAAAAGCAGTGAAGTGGAAGAGCAGTGATGGCAGTTCCACTGTTTTATTGCCAAATCTGTGCATTATTGGATTAGGATTCTTCAGCACACAACCAGAACTTACGGAAAATAACAGACCCACGAGTTAACTTTTTAAAATCTTGACAGTATTGATTACAATCTAATAATTAACATACAGGCCAGTCTTCAGAAAGAGAAAGAAACTACTCCTGAAACACTGTCCATAAATGCAAAAGAAAGAGACAGAGGCTGCATTTTATTAACACAGATATACAGCTATTATAAAACAAGATCTCGATTGTGCATACTGGGAAGTGGATATCAATAAAACCAAATAAAAATCCCATAAACTCATTTTTCAGCTAGCAACGTTTTTCTACCCTCATTTCAAACTACTTGCAGAAACGAAAATCAGCAGCTGTCACAGAAAGAAAAAGTAGGTACCTACGTATCTTGACAAGAATTACATTAGCTTGTTTCAAACTTATGCCGAGTACTTTATCAAGAAATGCAGTTCCATACTTCTGCCACATTATTTGCTGAAGCTTTAGTGTTCATAGGCTTGAAAGAAAGGTAGTTACAAAACCAAACTTTAACAAACTCACCCCCCCAGCACTATGCACACAGGCCCATGCTGCGCTTCCAGAATTGCTGTAAGTCAGTGTAAGGGAGGCGATAGCTCAGCACGCGGCCCCCGCTGAGCTCCTGTTTCTGGAGCTGCATTTCCCCAACACGCACCCAGCCACGCAAGGGGGTGCGGGGGCAACCCCGCTAAACATGCTGGGTGCGGGTGGACGCAGAGCCCGTGTCGGCAGCACATCCCTTTCTTGAGCCAATTCACTGCGTGGCCACAAGACTCACTGCCAGCATGAAGGCGGGAAGAAGTAACAAAAAAACCCCACTTTCTTACAACAGGAATACCATTTAAAGATTGCACTGTAATAAGCTCTTTTAAATAAATATACTTGGGAAAAACAAACAAACAAACAACAACACAACACAGAAAATGATCCATACCCTTACCTTTCCGCGTGTTCTCCGTCACATCTACACCAAACTGGATGATGTCGCCTGACATAATTTCACATGGTGGGCTTTCCTCTGATCCTCTACTCAGTCTCTGACTATTAATAAAGGTACCATTACTACTTTTAGTGTCTTGAAGATAGAACTGTAAAAACAAACAAAAAAATAGTAAAATATCTGGAAAGAAACCAACGCAAGTACAATGAAACTTAAGCTTTCAGTAAAACCTTATTTGCTGTAAAATATAGCTTGACATCCCAATGTACAAGAGGACAAATGTATTGAACTCAAAACACCCTCCTTAGGATGCAACACCTTCACATCATTGACAAATATTTGTATTTGATTTTCAGTTGTTTAACATATGATTGAATTCTAGTACATACACTATGCAAATAATCGCTACAAACTGTGTTTAACCCACTGCCGGCATGGGAAGGATCAGACATTGTTCCCAAAACCACCTTCTGCCACCGATACGTAAGAATTTATGTTGGTCAACACCCCAAGATTCTACCTGCTCACACGTTTACAGTACCAGTGTTCCAGGACAGAAACACACCGTAGGGAACAGCAGCACGGAGGGCACAAGGAAAAGCCTTGGCAGAAGATAGAATAAAGGAATTGTAACGTAAGATCATGTTGAAACTAAGGAAAACAGAACTAGGACGATTTTACTTATCAGGGATACTAATTCACACCATTAAGCTAATCTCAAGATTGCTGCATCGTCAAGTATCTTTGTAAATATCCATTTGTAGAGTTAATTAAATTTTAATAGCAACTTATTGAATGTGAAACTGCTTATGACACAAGACCTGTTGTCAAAACTGCCCCCAAGAAGAGGTGACAAGTGAGTCACCCGGCAAAGAGCTGATGAGCAGAAAGGGGCTGACGGCACTGCGAGGGGACCGGAAGGTTCCCGCCCGGCCAGGCGGAACTGCTGGAACGAGTCACCGCCAGCCCTCCCAGGACGACCAGAGTTACTAAAGAACCCGACGGGACGGTGGAATCCCTGCCCTCCTGCATGCACACGGAACCTCAGCGAGACCCAACGCAAGCGCAAGGCAGGGGGAAAATCACGGCCTTCAGAGAAATAAATGTATTCCCACGTTTCTCCTTTAAAAACAACAGATTGTTTGTTTGTTTGTTTTTCAGGATTCCGTGGTTTTCTTTGCCTCTATTGCACCCCTCAAAGAAGAAGTGATGTATAGCTCAAAGTAACAGTGTGAAGGGAAAGGTGAGGTTAAAATGGAGTAAGAGGCCAGCACTAGGGCTCTTCAGATCTCCTATTGGAAAATGACACCCAGCATGTGATAAATCTCTCCCCGGCTCGGCTCACTCGGACCCACGTGTCACCGTGTCCAGAGCAGGGGACTCCATGCAGCAGTGAAGGGAACGGCAGCACAGGAAGGTTCAGCAGGTCTATGGAATGACTGCACGAAAAGCAGCACAGGAAAGATTTCTCCCCCCTCCCCCCCATACATACGTCTTCAATCTTAAATTAAAGGAAATAATAATCAAAGAGTCAAATGTGCGTGAAGATGAAGGTAAACACAAATTATGGATAGAATAAGAAACTATGGCTGCATTCACTGCATTAGCATTCAGACCTACCCTGCTCTAAATAACATATTATGAAACACTACATATTAATATATAATGATATATAATATAGCTTTTATAACAGCTATAAGTTTAAAAGCCAATCAAATTAATTAGCTTGTTAATTTACTCATCTGAAAATACTGAACCCTCCACAGGTCAGTGCAGAGATAATTATTTTTTTTACTTCCTGTTAGTTTTCAATTAGCAATCTGCTCCATTTGAAAATCTTTCTGTTATGAAAAAGTGAGTCACAAGCAAGGAGAAACAAACATGCTTGCGCTTATTTGCTTTTCCCCACCCTTTTCTTTGCTATGCATAATAGCTGCCTTTCATCTCTCCAATTTCTTGATTAATCAGTGTCCCTTGCAAACACACTTGTGCAGACTGTGCAGGTGGGGCACAGATGAGACAGCACAGACACAGGGTGACCACAGGAGAGGAAGCGCAGCAGAGCAGCAGCGACACAACACTTGCAAAACACCAGCAGACTCTCACAACTCGAACTGAAAAAAGACCTGTAGACAAACGGAATTCAATTTAATATTATTAAACTGATGCTCAATTAACTGCGTGCTACTGAATTTCATTATGTAAATTTTAGAGAAGTGATGCTCTTGAAGTCTTTACAAACAGGATTAACATTTTCTTCTTCCTGCATCTAGTAAAGAAATAAATAATACCAGTAACATGTGAATAAGGTGATGTTTATGTAGAAAAGCACTGACTTCAAGACTGGGCAAAAAGGACTCAGGCATCTTGTCTTTAATGCAGCAACTGGTCAACAACCCAGAGTGCTGGTCCCTTTCACAGCGCAAATCCAAACGTTATTTCCATACGAGTTGTCACTGGTTCAAACGATCTTAAATGTCAACCCCTCCATCGCTTTTGTGCCATTACTAAAAGTTATCTTCAGAAAACAAAATCAAGTGCAAGCCCTGAAACAAACACATGTATCCAATAACTAGTGTTTATGGTAGTACACTGGTATTTCATATACTATTAATTATGTGGCAAGATTCCCTCCACGAAGAGGGAATTCTACATCTAAAAATGTGGACACAGACCACAGCATATAATTAAACGTATTCAGTCTTCCTCCATAGCTGAATTAATAAGTAAATAATAAGCACTAAAATGTAGGCCATTGCCTTTTACAGAAAGTAAATCATTAATATATTATATATTATATTCATAATAAAATATATAATAATATATTATATATAATAATATATTCTATTAATTCAATATATTTTCACTGCCTACACAACCAATGCTGAAAGACAATGCCCATTTCAGGGCGTCCTCGTTGACCGTTCTCTTCCACACCTCTTATTTCCTGTGTGAAAGCAGCACACACAGCCCCCCTGTGCTTCAGGGCCCTGCTACACAGGCTTTGAGGCATTCGTTTAAACCAGAAAGACTGGAATTAACGTGTCAAATTCTGAACTATAGCCACTAAGGAGACAACAGCGTCATTTCTGAACAATTAATGCCGGCGTTGCAAATGCACCCGAGTATTAAAGCTCATACTAAAATTCAGCAAGTAAATAGGGATCTAGAAATCGGAGTACTCGGGCTAGAGTGACATTTCAGTTTGGAATAGGACTGAGCAGCAGCACAACTCATTCACCTGGTTCACGCTGAGCGTTCTACCAGGACGTGAAGCACATTGACTTTGCACAATGCGAATTGTGCACAAAGATTTTAAAACAATACATAATGGGGTCAGACCCATACCACCAGCATTTATCACACTGCAGCCAGAAAGCTTTTTCTCCCATACAATTAAAGGATCATTTTCTTTCCCTTGAAGTGTTAGCTCTGGGTATTTACCATTTGGGGAGCAGCACTCGTGCCAGCAGAGTTCACTGTGCAAACCAAACCGAATCCCAGGTCGGTCCCCTGGCTGTGGGCCAGTGAAGCTCATCTGCTAAATGATCCCCAGAGCCAGCGGGCTGAGTTCCTCACTCTGCTCTGCTGAGACACATCCTAAATTCCTTTCCTCTCCCTCGCCTGACTCCACCCACTATCAAGGCAGTACAACTATTTGTCTCCATAAGCAAATATAATTCACAGGGTGGGGTACATCAAGCAAAACTGCTTTTCTATTTAGTTTTATATTTCCTAAACACATGGATCTAATAGCTCTTTGCTTACTCAACCCCAGCTACTTCGATTTGGAAATAAAACCAATGCATGAACTTCACAGTTCCCAGCAAATCTCCTTTTTAAAACAATTCTAGCTGAGGCAGGCACATGCTATGGACTAAGAGTGACCAGCTGTGAAGAAAGAGATTTTCAAGGAGTGGTAGCTGACTGTCCAGGGACCACAAGTACGGAAGGTCCTCAGAGCAAAGCACCACTTGTGTAGTTTTCAGTAACTTCTTTGGAAAATAATCCACTTACTCTTTCTATTCAGTTCAGTAAAGGAGAAAAAGTTACCCGTCCTTGATATAGCACCGACAAAAATTATTCACACTAAATTTTCCACTGGAAGTGTAAGCCCAATGGAAATCCAGCTGTTCCGATGGAAAAGGTGACAAGGCCAAGCTGCCCCAGGAACTGAGCGCTGTCCTTCGCGAGCTGCCCGCGGCTGCAGGGGCAGGAGGGCTGGGCGCAGCAGTCGGCTCCTCTGCTGACCACACCACGGAGCTTTGTTGACTGCACTGCCAGGACAACCCGGCTGCTCAGACCTGTTGTCAAGCAAAATAAACGGTGGCAGTAAAAGGAGTTTTGTGCCAGCATAACCGAGCATGGGTATAAACAGAGTTCAGCCTTTTCTGGATGTATTTGAAGTGCTGCAAAGTATTAATCCCTCTGCTGCTTGCCCTGACCTGACGGTTCAAGTGCTTTGAAGTTCACTACAGGCTTCGTTCAGCTTCACTTTCATCTGCGCTAAAGCAGCAGGATTTGCCTCAAAAGGACACGGGGCTGTGGCAGGGACGGGAGGACCCACCTTGGGCAGGGGGCAATGCCCAACACCGAGAGGCACCAGCAGCCCAAAGCGTGCACAGAACACACGTCTGCCCGCAGCCTGGAGCTGCTGGAGCATGTTCCTGGGTAGCGCAATGTCACCTTCCTCCACAAAACCGAGCAAACACTTCCAGGTGTGTTGTGCCTGCAAACATTGCAGCACAGACTTTTCTTTCGCCATACGACGTTGCAATGCTCATTTTAACTGGTGAGGTCTACAGATACACCTAGCAGAATTGTAAATTCTGGCTTATCAAAAGCATTTACAAAAAAAGAGACAAACGTGACAGGATGCTCGCAGAGTTAATACCATCTCCTAACCACCGTGCCCATTAGGCAAGAGCATTTACTTCCCAAACCACTACTCTAATCCCACAGTCACTAGTATTTGTAACTGACCTTACTGGTCTGAAGGCAAAACGCTCAGGACCCAAGGTTACTATGAGTCAATAGCTCTATACTGTTCCTCAGTAGCTGCAGTTATCCACACAATCTACTTTACATCAGGAGAATTCAGACACAGGATGTCAGACATCTGCTTTAAAAGCACTTTTTGATTTGTATTAGGAAGTGGCCACTCTTAACAGAAAGGCTACTAAAAGAGTAAGCAACACTTTTAAGTTATTCAGTTTTAGAACTAGCTATGTGGAGTAGTATTGTTACATTTTTTGAAGTAGTTCATGTCAAAGAGATGGGCACATAATAGCTAAAAGTTTAAGTTTAGGACCTCAAACTACATCACACTCTAAGTTCATTAGTTTAAAACAAAAGCAAAGAACCATGCTAACAATTTAAAGCTTGTGTATACATGGAAAACAACGAGGATGAAGATCCCCAGCGCTCGCCTCCCAAAGTTTGCTGTGATTACACACCAGTGTCCCCAGCCCCACGCGTCCGTCCCAGTCACCGTCAGCGTTCCACACTGAGGTCTCCAGCTCCGTGTGGTCACGGATGAAAGAAATGGGGCGGCTGAACCCACCCCGCTCAGCAGCAGCAGAACCACTCACCCTGGACTCACAGTTGCGAGCACTTTCAAGTCGCTTAATTTGGTTGGTATGTAGCGGTGACCTGGGCTAGAACGGGGCGCACCTCAGCAGCTGGTTCCCAAGGCCCACGGCCCCCACGGCAGACAGCAGGCTGTACTTACAACATCAGCCGCCTCGTTTCTGTTAGTTGCTGTATGTCAGAATCATAAGACTTTACATTCCACAACCAGAGTTTGGAGTTCCGTGTAACAGGAGATACCCGTCTGAGGTTGGAGTACAGTAAGAAAGCCACAGTGACCTGCATCAGCTTTGCTCTCATAAAATGTAGGTAGAACTGCATTACAATTCCTGGAACCCTCAGCATGCAAACGGTCACTAAAGAACAGTACAAACATCACTAACCCACTTTCAGATTTCTTTTATGTACTTTAGCTCTAAAAGGAACTATCAACGCTCCAAACACCTAGAACAAAAAAAACTTCTGGAAAAAATACAATACTAATGTAATAGATTGCACTGAAAACAGTGCATTTACTCTGATCGTGTTCTCATCCAAAACCTTGCACAAAAGATGCCCAAGTCCTGTCTTTGCACTATTTTAAATTTTATTTTAAAACAAACAAACCAACGTGGAACCAACCGAGATGAAGAGAAACACGGTGGGAGGGGATGGTTCTGCTCACCCTCCCCTGGCAGCGCTGGTGCCGCTCAGGTAACATCAACTACCTTCTAGGAACAGCGACTTGTAACCTGACTGGACAGTTGTGAAGTTAACCAAACCATCACGTTCTGGAATTGCAAAATGCAGTAAAACATCCAGTCACAGCAGAACAAGTCCTGACCACGCTCTGTTACGCGGTACCTCCTCATTCCTCACAGTTCTGTAATACGCATATTCATGCAGAAGATGCGCACTGAAGGCCGTGGCCTGGAGCGATCCTGGGCACAGCACACAAGTCATCCCTCTTCTGAATAGAGGGGGTTTGTGGTAAGCAGGTGTGGAATAAAGTGGTTCAAAAAGGTAAAAGTTACTCACGGGCACTGATCCATCCGTAGATTATTCAAATAATGCAGAAATGCATTCACTGTCAAAAGGAGCAGGACGACGAGATACTCCCTAAAAACCTCAAGATAAAATGTTTTACCACAAAATGTGACAACAGCGTGCAAAAATAGATCTCGCTTCACATCAGTGTCATAGTTTTGATGCAAAAGGCTATTTTTAAAAAGAAGAGATGTAGAGAAGAGTTCCAATTTCCAAGTAATTTAGTTTCTAAGTAGCGGGCTGACTTGCTCCATCGAGACGCGGCACCGCTGCCACTGGTGACGCCCCCGGGAGAGCCGCTGGTACGGAACTGCAGGCCTCACGGCTCACCGCCACCCCGAAAATCCGCCTTGGCTACAAACGCTGGATGGTTTCAAGGCAACTACAAAAATTTTGTATTTATTCACTTCACAGCTGAATCAAAGCCTGTCCCTTCACATACGCTGTGCTTTAAAACTGCCTTTTGTCAGTAAATCATAAATAGATTAAGGATATCAACTGCCTCAGAAAAGGAGATGCCACTCATTTCTGAATATAGACAACGCAGAAAAGTTCCCTACAAAATAACCCTCCAACTCAGTACTCATTATGTACAATTTTCTGGATGAAAATAAAATAAATATTTGAATTTTCAGCCTGCAAGAAAATTTTCAAGTACAACTTTAATTCTTTTTTAAATTCTGATACTGAAGATAAAAGATTTTTAAGGTGTGCTGCTGCTTTAAGTGCTAAGCTAAAATATATTAACAATAAAGTGCAATCAAGGGAAAGATTCCTGAGAAATTACGACTCACACATGGTACCAAGATGTTAAAACTGACTCACTGGAATACGAAACAAATATAAAGAAAAGATTTTGTATTATCATCCATGGCAGTATCTTACACAACACGCAGCGACTTTGAGAAAACTTTCCTGCTCTGTATTAAAAACCTGACCAGTGTCATGGACTCATAAAACCATTAAAAACTAGATAAAAAACCAGGTTGGTAGAAGGATATTGTACTTGTTGCAAAGTTGCTGTGCTCAGTGTCGTTATGGAACCTCAGCCTCTCGTTACACAAGACATTGCCAGAGCTCCTATCACTGTGATACCAGCGATTACTTTGTATAATTGCCATCAACTTCCACCACCGCAAACGTTTACCCTGGGGAAACACACGGACAAGGTGACTTTCTGAGGTTTCGTTTAATGTTACCGTGTTCTCTACATTAACCAATTACGGAAATACAGCGCAACTCAATACAGCTTTAAAATAAAGAAACAAAATGCCTTAATAGGCCATTACCCAGGAATCCAGGCTTCTTCAGGATAATCGCTTAGGATAACAACTTCTAAGTGTAAAATACTGCTGCAATCATCATCAGTCCTGGTGCCCTTACACGAATCCTTTCCTCCAAAACTGGACTGAAAGCCAAATACTATCATTTCCTGTAATAAATTTAATGAGTTTGGCAACATGGCATACTCAAACTTTGCAATTGCACAAGCGAACCTTATCTTGCAGCGTACAAAGTCCTGAAGGCTGTATTTGTAGGATACATGTATCCAGATAAAACAGAATTATGAGCTCTGCAAAGAGCAGGTTCCCATATATAACTCTAATTTTGCAAATGTATGTTCATAAAGGTCTCCAATTTATCACTGCAATTTACTCTTTACCTTCAAGTGGCAAGAGCACCCGTACCAATATTCTGCACTTGGGAAAAGCGCTAAGACAGCCAGAGAACTAAAATTTTTATTCTTACATTTGCAATCAAGACATGGTTTAAGTTGATGGTTATGTTCCCTGGCCAACTTTATAAAGCACAAGATCAAAATACAACTGTGGTCTTGTCTCCGAGTACCGCAATGCAAAGTACGGCATTAAAAGGGAGATTTGTCGTGTTTGAATGGAGCTTTGCCCCAGTTGAAGACCAGAGGTGAGGCACAACTCTCTCCTCATCTTCACATTTTAAGAGACTGACCTTATTAAAACCTTGCGTAATTAAAAACTAAACTCAAAGATCTACAACACCTACTAAAATAAACATTGAATTGGTTTAGTGGGAAATAGGCAGAATTGACAGAAAAAGCAGAAGGCAAATATTTTAAAGAATATTTACAAACATTTCAAAAATATTTTTAAAAACACTCAAAAAACCCCAGAAATATTAAAATACTATCAGGATCTAGCACAGTAAACACTTAGAACAAGAAATCTAACACTACCATTACCTATTGTTTCTGCTTCCTCACAAATCTTGAATTAACAGGATAAGCGCTTAGCAAAAAATTAACTGAAATTTGCATTCTTCAACTCGTATCAGCAAACAACCCCATCTCTCCAGGGCGAGCAGCCTGGGGCTGACCCCGCAGCGCAGCCCAGGTTACCGGCTGGCCCAGCAGAGCTGACCTGCACACCTCCGGGGCTTGTTGGGAAACTCCGACCCCAGACGTTCCCGTTTTGCAAGAGCTGCAGAACCACCTTGCGACGCGGCTGTTCCTCCGAGGAGTTAATCCCTACAGCAAGGCTCCTCTGCTCCTTGCTCGCGTTCACTTTTTGACTGCGCAGGGAATAAGGGGTGAACTGTTGTAACTATTTCACCCCTTCCTCGTTTCTGCTCCTCGCACGCAAGGTGCCGTGTTTACCCGCGGTCATTAATTCCACTCTGCTGCTGGTTTATGACGGGGAAAACTCCCAGTCACCACACATTGAGATAAAGAAAAAAGCCCAGTGATTGCACAGACACCTCCAGATGCAATAGTGGTTTGGTATCATCACAAGAAAAAGGTATAAAAACTCTAAAAATATCCTGAGAAATGTATGAGGTTCTCTCCCTTCCTTTAGCAAGGGCCATACTCCATCTGAAATGACTTGTCTCATGCGACTACAGCATTATTTATTTAAACATCTGCAGCCAGCCTAGTTAATTCATCTCTCAATTGCATAAACCAAAGATTTCTTGCTTTCTGACGTATCTGCTCCTGAACTATTTATTAACAAATGGCAGGTGTCACAAGGAGAAGAACATTCAGTGCATTCTAAACTACAGTTCAAACTTCCATGCTGAGGATAAGCTGAATGTTATGGTGATACCAATTCAACGCAGCAATAAAGAGGCAGAAGTACAAGTCCTAACTCAAAAGAACTGCCTAAGTACAAAAGACACGGTATTAATTTTAATCATGTCGAACTAGATGTTTTTGTAACAGGTCCAAACCACAAATACTACCAAAATATAGCGTAGTGAGAATTCACTGCGCGCTTCCTCAGACGGAAAACACGGGGTCACCAGAGCAATACGCTCCTCTGTGGTTTTCTGAAGACTTCTCTGCACCTAGGACCAGAACTTAAACACAAACCAAAACAAAACCTACATTTCATTTCTTTTCCTTCTATGTTTTGAACTTCAGCATTCCGTACAGGGAGCAAACGCAATTAACTGGAAACCAAGCGCTGTCAGTGAAGGGTGCGGCTCCATCCAAAGACGGAAAATTCATTTTCCAGCACAGCGGAGAACTTTGACAATCGGGAGTTCACCATTTGTAGCGGAGGCACTGCCAAGCCGTACCTCCAACAACGCGAGAGCGAAAATAGTCTGGGAGGAGGCTGATTTGCAACCCATTCCTGGGTCAAGACTTTCAAAGCAAGCAGTAATTAAACGCTGGTATTCCCGAACAAAGGCAGATTATTCCTGCGTTCCTTTGAGATCAACAATCAAACAATTAATTTTTGTTAAGCTGAAGGGTAGCAAGACGTACAGCATGCGTTTACATACCGAGGCGGGTCGGCCAGCAGTGTGAGAGACTGCAGGAGCTGAGTTTTCGAGAGATGATCTTGGAGAACCTCAGTCAGCCGCTCCTTCAGCTGCGCCCTCCCGGCTCCAGAGCAGGGGGCAGGTGCTGCCGCCTCCTCCCGGCTGGGGAGAGCGGAGCCGGCCCAGCGGACACGGAACGGGCAGAGCGCAGAGAAGAGACCTCCAAGGAGCAGTAAGTACCGCTTCGAACACGGCGTGACTCACGATCCAGCCCGGTCCCAGTCAAGGGCAAAAATCACATACACAGTACACCTTGAATTCACAGATTAAAGGGTTTGCTAACATGGCAAAACTTGCCCAGGTAATTATGCCGATGCGGCTTTCTACACAGACAAAAGTATTTTGAAGTCTTATTTTTCTAGCTATTTTCCATCCTATCCACAAAGTCACTGGGGATGTTACACTGATAACACTGTGCCCATGAATTTTATTCTTCAGACAAGAAAAAAAAAGAAAACACCACACTGAATGCCTTTTAAAATCTCTCTGTCAATAAAAAAGTACTTAGAACAAGCGCTAAGTGCCCATGACCAACCTGCCAGGGGCAGGAGGAGCAGCGGCAGAGGAATCGCAAAGTGCTGCTGCCACCCCTGTACCTTTTGTGCTGTCAGACCTGCCAGAGTTGTCATCCACACTTCTCAGAAATGCATTATCAAGCCCTGCAATGTTTTGGACTAAATGTGCCATATTTCCAAGTACAAAAAGAACCTCTTGCTAGCAGCAGCGGTTCCAGGTTTTGATTCCAACATCCTCCACTCACCAGGCCCCAAGTCCCTGTCCGCAGGGCAGATCCGCCCAGGTGTGAAGGTCAGAGACGCCTCCGACCGCCTGGGTGCAGATTTCAGACCATCCAACTGACACAACGTAACGTACCAGTCTTCTAACCAGGATGATATGGATTTGTAATGGCTAGAAATATATAGTGAAATTTTTCACAGTTCCCCTCCTAAAGCAGTGATATTAAGTTGCTGATACTCAATACATTGAATCACTTCAGTCATTCTTTGCACTTCAGTATCATAATCAGAAAAGTTATTTCCATCTTCCCCCCCCCCCCTTTCTTTTACACAAAGCAGTTAGTGTAAGCTTCATAGTTGTTTTTATTATTATTATTTGAAATTGATATATTAAAAAAAAAGGGGGGGGGGGGAGATGAGAGGGAAAGAAAGAGAAACATAAGATAGAAGTACAGAGAGTTTACAGAGAGCTTCAATCCTGAAAAACATATGCAAATGTATAGAACAAGGACTAGTCCCTCTGACCCCCGAGCTCCTCCATGCAGCACCAATACAAGGAACTCGCCTCGCTCGGCGCAGAAGGCTGGATGTGCTTTGCCCATGAACAAAGGGGCATCAAGTGATTTTTCCCATTAACTCTGCTGCAATGCTTTAAAAAAAAAGGGGGTAGTCGCAGAGAAAATACAAAGCAAAACAACCCTTCTGCCTACCAAGAATCACGGAAGAGCAAACTAACACTGGTGGCCTGAAGGACTCAAATACTTTCTTTTTTAGCCATCCACTGCCCTGGAAGCTGAACCCAGAGCCTCCCCAGATGGTTAAAGTGCCACTGGACTCTTCCATGCGGTAGCCACAGGCTACTAATGACAGACAATCTCATAAGACAGAAGGTAGATTACATAATAAATCCATCAAGTTTTTTTTTCCATAATAATAATTATGGGTGGCATTTCCCTGTTATCAAGTTGTTATGATGTTTTCTTTACCCAGTCCTCGTGTTATCCAGTTGCCATTCCCCGGAGAGGGGAACACATCGGTACTGAAAACACACAACACACCCAACCATTCGCAAGCGAAAATCACTGACTGACAGCCCTGAGCATGCAAATAACTTTCCTTTCTACAATTTAAAGCTGAGTTACAACCACTAGAGGGCAACATAACTATACACACTCTCGCCCGGGTTTGGTAAAGCAATGCCATTAAAAAAGCACATCTCAGAAACTAAACTTGAAGACTGTTTATATTATGAAGGTGAGACTTCTATAATAATGAAATTTCCACAAATTATAGCATGTATACTGTGGGTTGTCTAAACTATCAATTCCAACTCCAGAGCCTCAAACACAAACTACTTTTAAGCTACAACATCCACATTAACAATTCTTCTACTACTTAGATTTTAAAATTAGCTTTCTCGACATCAGTGTTCCTGCTACTGAAACTATGCAAGTCACTGAAATTCCACCCAGAATAAGCAAGGATGTGTAAAAATCAGAATGCTGTCAAAGCCTATTCGCATTAAATATAGAAACTCAACTTCCTAATCAATGGTAAAAAAATACCTAGTTAGAAATTGGCCATATGCTGCAAAAGAACTGGAATTAACATGCAATTTTTTTCCACATCTAATCAGCAATTCAAAAATGTTGCTGTTCTGAGAACAGTTAGGCTTTTTCCTTACAAAGGCTGCACTTTCTTAAAATGTATTCTTGACATTTAACATATTCAGTTCTGCTACAATTCACCATCTAAGCTCTCAGAAGAACAAAAGAGAAAGTCCAGAAACTAAAGCAAACCAGGAGAATGAGTCATTTACTAAAAGAACAAAACCAACTGGCAGCAGGATACGCACTGGTAACTCAAAGCAAAAACATTTAAAGAATGATTTCCAAATGTGCAGTCCCAACAGAACACAGGAGGAGCTCTGGTACGGCGTGTCAGATCCGTCCATCCACTCTAGGAAAAAACCCCAATCTGTTCTGTACGTCACCAAACAGATGAACCCTCAAATTAAGCTCACGTAAAATTCAGACTGCACTCTCAGTACAAACACGGCCTTCCCACAAAAAACCCTTTGCTGTTAAGTGAGCAGCTTTGACATACCCAGAGGTTTGTCCTCCAAGCTTCAATTTAACATGGCTGTAGACAAGACTATACTTTGATTAAAGAAAAATCAGCGAGACTTTTACGCTACCTATAATTAGTCTAGTATTAGTATGAAGTTTTAATAAACTTTAATTAGGATGAGATGCCATCCATAGTTTGTTTCAAAGGAAAATAGGCTGGGCCACTGGGAACTGGCAGCATTAAGAACAACATGGTTAAATACAAATTCAAGAGAAACGTGAGTGTGTCCCCATTGTTGCTTCTAAACTTCTTTTGAAAATAGCTTTGTCCTGCAGTCAAGCAGCACACTGAGGTCCTGCGCAAGTACCAGGCATATCAAACCCTAGAGATTATTATTGTTATAATAAAACAGAATATAAAATCTATATAGAGATCTATATATAGATCAATAACCACTCTCCTGATTGCATATGCATAGATCCACAGGAATACCCACTGGAGCTACATAATGTGGCAGATACAGGTACCAAGTCAAGGGTAACACCATCTTACAGCACCTTTTCACGCTGCTCCTGTCAGCTGGTAGGAATCTCAGGTATGTCCAGCATGGACTTCAAAAGAAGGAGGCAAGTCCTTCTCCTCAGCCTTGAAATTCCCCCTTCCTCTGTCACCACCCCACAGGAGCTCCTGGGGCTGAAGAGGCAGCTGTATTTTAGATATTCTTACATGAGAGACTCTGCGGCCGTTCCTGGGAAGTAACAGACACACAACCTCAGTCTTTCCGTATCTCTTGGCTTTACCGGATACAACATTCCAGGACAGGCGCAGCATCTGCCACCTGAGTTTGCAGGGCAGTGCCAGGAGTCGCTGCCCTCTCCTCTATGTATTACAACTGCTTTTTGTCCTGACGAGTTCCTCCTTTTGCAGCGAGTCTCTGGTTTGGAGCAGTAACGTCCACAGCGCACGCAGCTGTTCTGCTCCCCAGCCAGCTGCTGGCGGAGTGCACAGCACATCCCCAGCTCCTGCCCTGCTCATCTGCTCTGGAAAACAACGAAAACTGGACAGGCGGAGGAATTTAGCGCAGGCTGGTTCACTCCCATCACACAACCGCAACATGTGCAAAGCACATCAGCAAGGAGAAAACCACAGAACAGCTGGTACTGAGGCTTCAACCTGCAACAGAAGGTGCCTTAGACACAGGAGTGCTGCATTTCCGGACATAAACACAAATTCTTAATAAGTTCTCATGGGACAAACAAACTGTATGTTTACTGTATTTGTTTATCCCATGGCTTGCTTTTCTGTCTCTTAAAATTAGGTAAAAGATAAAATAAACATTTTCTGTTAACTGAGGCCCCTCACTTACCTCGTTACATTGCGCTTTTCACACTTAACTGAAAGCCGGACAACTCGAGCAGCTCCTCTGCCTGCTGACCGCACTGGCAACCTCCAGCCTCAGCAGCCAAACGTCTCCACTCCTGATGCCATCGGCTCCCCCAGCGCCACAAAAGCCGATTCGCAGCAGCACCCACCGTCACCAACCACTGCCCGGCAGATTCGCCGGCGCTGTTTCTCAACAGTTCTATAACCTCAGCCTTTCTTAATACGGCGCATCAGGAACGCTGGTGTTTTCTTCACTTCCTTTTGAAAGGTTTGGCTTGAAAATGTGAATACCAGCAAGAGCAAACTAGTAAACGAAAATGTGTAAAGCGCCTCAATAGTTCAGAGTAACAAAGCAGAGGAGAAAAATCCCAAGACAACTCACACAGATATTATTTTGAAATACAAATGATAGGCACACAAACCAACAGAACTCAACCCTTTGTTCTTAACTATTCTACTAATATCTATGTTGTTTGGTATAAAATAATTTACAAACAAATTGTTACAATTTTAGAAAGCCCCTCTGAATTTTATCAGTCACGTATATACAACAACTAATGTGCAATTTATTAACCCAGTTTTCACTGATTGCTTTAAGAGAAGACTATAATAGTTCATGCAAAGCAAGTTTCTCAACAGTAATATTCTCTAAGTTACAACAGAAGCGTTCTTGTGTTGGGTCTTAGGATAGAATGCAACACATTTACTTCTTCGCCAGTTAGACAATCATCACCTTTCATTATTTTCTCCCCCGTTTTGGAAGGTTTACCGACTGCGCGTGATTCCCAACCATTTTCCCCCGCAGCCCGGAGAGCAGCACGCCCACGGCGAGGCTGCGATCGCAACACCGCAGCTGCAAGAGATCGCTGCTTATCTGTGCTCACGTTCTTCTGCAGCCGTAATTTCAACTGCAAGTGTAATGCATATTGGAAGAATTCAGCCCCTGAACTATTCCAAGGGAAAACAAAACAAACACAACAACAACAAAAACACCCACAAAGAGAAACCCACCCATTTGATTCAACCAAATAACAAATTTAATAATGAGCTTCCACGACTGCTCACTTTGGAAAATAAACCAAACAATTCTTAATCCTCCTCACAAATACACTCTGCAAATACAGAACTATCAGAGCAAACAAAGACTTTTCACTTAAGCGACCATGTTTTACTACTCACACTTTACCTGTTCAAAACTATATTAAGTATGAAATAAACTATTTCAGCTGTGACAGAACCACGGAAATGAACGTAAATAGTTCCGTGTTGACATTTAAAGCATAAACCAAAACCATTGAAACTAACTCTAACATCCAACAGTTTCAGTAGCAAGTCAAGAGTGAAAATATTTTCCCTGTGTTTTTAATGGAACCTGACCTACCTTCCAACTGCATGAGTAGTTCAACAACAACAAAAAATATCTGTCTGATCAAGCAATATTTCTTTTGTTATAAAGGAAGCTCATTACAACCGCCATTTCTGCATTGCTTATAATGATGCTTCATTTTTACATGTTAAGAATATTTTGATAGAATTTAAGAAAATAAGCTGAGAAAAATATGCCTTTTTAAAATGAAACATTCAAATAGCAGACTTAACAGAGGAAATTTTCAAGGAAAAGCTTTATTACCTGAAATGACAATCTTAACTTGTACGATGATTTTTTTCAACAGCACAAACTCTGCTCCTGAAGCACCTATGCTTCATGGTACAAGTGAATTTGAAAAGGAGAAGTGGTAATACACGTTTCCTGTTGGTTTACTTAGAAGAAAAAAGAGCAACTTGCAATCTAAAGCATGTAATTGTGACTTCAATTGTTGTGAAGTTTCACTATTCCCTTCTGCATCACTTCATGCACTTGCAACCATCACCCTGTCTCTATCCCATCCTGGTACAATTCCAGTGCCACCAAACCCCAGGGAACAGTCACCGCTCGGTGCTCTTTTCACCCGATGGTTGATCCCAGACCCCGGAGGGTGATCTGTGCCTCGGTGCTGATAGGAGTTCACCTCTGGAGCCCACAGCCTCCTGCTCCCCAGCACCCATGGGCCCGCAGGCTCCAATCACACTGACCTCAGCAACTGGTGCTTCTATTTAGAAGGAACGAGACACAGAACCAGAAAAGTTTCTTCCAGCCTTTCATCTCACTCCTCTTGTCCCTAATTATCAGACGTAATCACTTATGTGGGGCTGCCCCATCACCGCGGGACTCTCACCCTGAAGCCACTTGGGCATAAGAGGAGAGGAATCAAAGGTGCGGCTGAGATGGGATGAGGCGCTGCCATGGACTGTTGCGAATCTGTCTTTCTTTGCAGAAGGGGACAGCAGGAAGAGGAAGGTGGCAGCTGGAATCAAAATTCTTTTCAGGAAGACAGCCGTAGAAACTCCAAGGCAGAAGTGATGCTCAAAACCAGAGAGGTAGATAAGGCAGCTCTTTAGGAAAGCCTGGAATTCTTTTCCTCTTGAAGAATGGAGAGAAGAGAGGACCAACAGCCTAGAGCACAGACAGGGAGCTGAAGGTTAAGCCAAGTCTAGCTGGTTTAAGGGTGGCCCAAGCACCAGAGCTAGCGCGTGGAAGAGAGGATGGATGGAGGAGCAGTTACACACTCTGACATTTGAGAACCGGTTTGGGAAGATTCTGCACACCCACCACCTTTTCTGCCTGATTTGCTCCCATTTCTTCAGTTTTGTCATACACCTTGCTAAGCACCAGTATTTTGCAGAACATTTTATTTTTTACCTCCTCCCTAGAAAAAATAAAGGGAAACTTAATTCCACAACACACATTACAAATAAAAGGAATTTACTACCTAAAAACCCACAAAGAAACACAAGACAAAGAGAGGCACTCAGTGCTACGCAGGCTCTAGGTCTCACGAGGATGAGATAAATGAAACAAGGAACACTCTCTGATGCTGTGGTTCATCACCCTTTTTTGCCGCCTCCTCCCTCTCACCCTCCCTGTTCACCTCCTCGATTGCTGCCCTAACGCTGCCATCAGCATCTGATCTAAACAAGCATTATCACCCACACATTCAGAAATGTGTAGGTTCAGCGACCTTGGACTTTCTAAAAGGTATTTTCAGTGGACACACGGAACAAGTTGGCAAGATTTTGTTTCATGCTATTTGCTTTGGTTGTTTCGTCAAGGGAACTAGAAAACAGAGGAACATCGAAATCGATACTGAAAAAAGTACCTTCTGAGTGGGAATGAAATCCTGTAAAAGAGTAGAACTGGCAAGGAAGCAGCACGACTCCTCTCGGAATTGCAGCCCTGAGTTTTGCAGAAAGTAACAGACTCCATATTCTACCAGTTTCCATAATGCAATTTCTCATTAGTATTGTGGGAAGATGCAAGACATCCGAGCTTCCTGCTATGGGACATTTCTAACAGTTTTACCCAAGTGTAATATCAACATGTCCAAAAAGAAAATGTTACTACTTTATTTTATAAAGAACAATCATCCCTGTCTATTTTCCAGAACTTGAAGCTGTAATACTTGAAAGAAACAAATAAGTATTTAAATTAGAATGTTTTCAAACTTGTAAGTTTGGCTGAATACACTATTAGCTTGTTGAACAAATGTTAATTATTATAATTCATACATTTAAACAATAATACCCTTACTATACCTCAAGTGTAGACAGGTATCTCCATGCTTTGCACTTTAAACAAGCTTCATTTTAACTGACTTTACCACTTCTGATTATATAACATAAATATACAAGATGTTCCTCCCACCATAATTCTTCATGCAAGGTCATACAGTTCTTTCTAAAGCCTTGTTTATCACAGCAGATAAACGTTCTCTTCCCTCTTTTAAGATGCCAGCAACAAAGCTCATGCTTCAAAGGGCACATTCAAAAAGTAAGCGCTAGTCGAGCTGGGACTCTTTCAATTGCTCCCAAATGCAATGAACACACCAGGAAAACGAGGAGCTCATCTCCACCAACCCCAGTCCACATAGCAGATGCATGAATTAAAAAAACCCAACAAAACGAAACCCAACCTTGCTAAGTAGTTAAAAAGGCCCTCAGAAATGCTCACTGACACAAGTAAAGGAACACAGTACACATACTTTTAACTTCCCAACCAACAGTCAGATACACAAATTCAACAAAAAAAATCAGGATGACACCACGGCTAAAGTGTTCAAGCAGACTTTGAACACCCATACACTTTTCCATGTTACAGGTAACATGTTATTAACCTAATAGCAGCCTATCCATTCTTCCTTTAATTGCACAGGAAGGACTCCAATCGCAGACCAAATCCTCAGCTTATGATTACAGACAATATTTCCATACCTGCTTGAACAGCACAGCCAGCTCTACCTACTGACAGCCGCTCACACCGACTGCAAAACCAAATATGCCCTTTCTGTGACAATGTGCGCTCCTGGCTTTCTCTTACAACTGCTGGAATACGCAGTCTAGGAAAAGTTCTCAAAGAGGAAGATCGGGGAAGAAAAAAGTCATTAATTTCCTCTCTGAGAGGTTAAAAAGGAAGTAGTGGTTGAGAGCTGCGAGTGAAAGCGCTGCGCTATTGCCACCCTTATGGAAGCAGGAACACTTGTGTCTTCCATCTAGTGCTTCTTTTCTTTCAAGTGAATTTTAAGAGAATTTCTATCTGACAGATTTTGGTGGGAAGTCTAAGTTACGCTATAAAAGAAATCCTCTAGTTATTTCATAAGACTAAATTTCATACATATTTATACACACACACTGGAAGTTCAGAACACAAGACAACAGCAACACAGCCTACTGAGCAAAGATGCCTGACCCAAGCCTCAGAAGCTTATTTGTTGGTAGGGATTAATTTTGTACCCCAAATTCCATCCCAAGTCCACAAGAAACCGAAACGAATGAGAGCTGCTGTGGAGCAGAGAACAGGGCTGGCCAACCCAAGGGATCCCCAGACAGTCCAGCCACAGCGCAGAGTTTGGAACTTCCCTCAAAGCAAATACCAGCCCAACTATAAACAGCGACCTGCAGCTCTGGAATCCATAGAAACAAAAGGAACTTCAAACTCATACTTTGTCCTTTAATAATATGTGCTTAAATGGACTCCAGAGAGCCTGCCAAGTCCTCCGGCATTCAACAAGAGGGATCCCTGAAATGATAGGAAGAAAACAACAGGGAGCTGCAATTACCTACCAAGGTCAAAGACCTGAAAAAAGTCAGGCTGCAGAATGGATCCTTTCACAACCACATACAAAACCCAAAGCTTTGGTTTTAAAAACAAAATTTAAAATGTGAAGAATTGCAAATCATTTATTACGCCTCTCAAAAGCTTCCCAATTCTTCAAGCACCTGGTAACAGCAAGTGCAGAAAACAGCAACACCATAATAAAATCACAAGTAATAATACCACCAAAATTGATTTGCAATGCTATTGCCCGTAAGTCCATTGAACTATTATAGCTAACAACAAAAAAAAGGAGAAGAATGACAATTAATTGTGCCAGAAATCACTGGGAAAGGTCACCAGAAATTTAAAAGGCAAACAGGTAAGCAAGCTAAAAGCTGAGCTTTGCAAAACGGAGAGATCTGGCTTCTACCCTACACAGTTAAGTATTCCAGTTCAAGAAAATCAATTAAAAAATAGAAAGCAAAGCAGAGTCATTGAAATCTGCTAATGGTGGGTGTTAAACAAGCAAAAACCCACTTACATCACAGTCATAATATTGCATCAAAGACATCAAACTTTTAGAAAATCTATGTTTAAACTTAATCTTGCTCAACATCCAGAAAAGGAACAACTCTGAAAAAGTGCAAGTTAAGAACAAAAAGTGCCGTATCAGATAGGAATAATGCCATAGGCAAACAGCAGCAGCCAGCACCAAATGTCTTCCAAAGAACCTGCTGTACAAATACCTATTTGGCCCCTAACAGCTTTACTTCTTTGACTCGAAACATCAGCATTTCCACTCCTGCCTTTCAAAAGGTTATTATTCAATACACAGTCACAAGCATCCACAACTCTTTTATCTTAAGCTCTTGCATTAGTTTGATTTTTATAGAAGAACTATTACAACTGTAATGATGAGAACATGCAGCATTCAGGAGTTGTTTGGAATTTTATTTTCAATAGTCTCTTAATAGGAGAACAAGAGGTCACTTCTCTGTTCTTATGCAGCTTCTTTATCTATCTCAGGTGTTGCACATTTGCTATACTGAGGTCTTTCTGTTAATGAATATTTTCAACACACTTGAATTATCATATGAAAACCAAAACTGAACAAGTTGTTCAAACTTTTTTACACTATTAGAACATTTGTGACTGACCCTCTCTCATCATCAATTCCACAGTTTTTTCAACAGGTGGTTACTGCTATTTTATAACCTAAAAAGGCCTAAGAATAGCACATATTTTCTTTCACTATGCACTATAGTTCAACTATCAATACTAAAATGTTCCTTAGCTTTGCAAAGATATTATCAATTCCTCATGCCCTTAACCAATCCCAGTACTTTTTACATGTTTACCAAAGTAAAAAAAGTCAAACTGCTGCTAGTGTATTCCGTGGTTTTCCACTCAACTACAGTGTTACTACAGGATTTTGGACTTTCTATTATAAGTCCGCTGGAACTTGATCATCTCTTTTTACTTTCTCAAGACTGAAATTAAGACATTGCTCAATCACATACATGTGTGTCTGCTACAACATAACACAAAAATCGTATCCGATTTAAGTGTCTGGCTCCAGCACAACTACTTTTCTGTTCCAAAAGGAAAGTGCTGTGGGTCTCTGGCGGACAGACAGCTCTTCTTGCGGGGCCTTAGATGGTCCAGTCCCATCCATCTCTCTGCCTGAGGCTCCCACTGCTGCAGCAGCCTGAAAAAGCACTTGTCCATGATCAACAAAAACCCGGCAATACCGCAAACCTTCTTCCGCTCATCCTGCTGCAAGCAGAAATGTTTCTGGATAGAAAGACAAGTTGGGAATGTTCATTCATTGTCACAGCAATATTTAACTAAACTTGAGCTCTTAGACAATCCAAAGTCTCAGCAAGTGAACGACAGTAACAGGAAGCAATTATTGATGTGACTCAAGAGAAAATCCAGAGACAACAAACAATCGTGTATTTTAGCAGCGATAGCCTGTAAATTTCTTCGCTTCAGGGACGGATACAGCATTCTTCCTTCCCTTTCACTTGCCAGGTTCCATGAACAATCATCATTTTTATTTTATATTACCTATTAAAAGAAATTACAAGAGCCAAAATGCAACAAATCAGCTGAGTATTTGTCTACACGTTTTGCAGAGTTGTAGGGAGATCAGATTCAAATCAACACAACCAAAGCAGCAGGCTGCACAGCCACCACTGACCCACGCGGCCCTGCACAGCACACAGAATTCCGCCACTTCAGTTAGGTAACAAAGCAACCAAAACTGTTCGGTTCAGGAAGGTCTGGCTGGTTGGTGTCTCTGATGAAATCCTGGGCAGCAGCAACTCACCTCTCCCAGGACCAGCGCTCACACCCCGGCTGTGGGGAAGTTTGCTGAACAGAGAACTCCATACCCGCATCCTACCCTTGTGATCCCGGCAGCATAAAAACGGATAGTTCATTCAGGGTGAAAAGCACTTACATAAAAATATTAACAGGTGTATGGCAGGGCTGGCTGACATCACCCTCTTACCGAAAGCATCTAAGCACTGACATTTCACCTTGGTACACTAGAGCAGCTCCCAGGTCAGTCTCCCAGGGCACTTAAAATAAACATTCAATGTTTGGGAGATAAAGTGTCTGCTCTAGGGGCTGTAAACATAAACAGGCACAGTACTGAAAACAAAACCTTTGTCCAGCTCTCAGAGACAACAATGATAACGGAAAGCTGAAAAGATGTCATAGAGGAAAAATAAAAGACACGGTACCTATCAAGAGAAATGCCACTGAGAAATTAAACATCCCTTAAACAGGTCAGCGCCAGAGTATTGTACAGGAATCTCTATAGGAAGCAGTAGGAAAAAAAAAAAAATCATTAAAATCCCGCAACCCCAAATACAAAATTTAGTGGGATATGAAAAGTGGTAAGACGGATTTGCTAAAATACTTCTGAACAAACAGGATGCCCAGAGAAGATGTCCTGTACTTCTTGAATCTTGCCAAACTATCTCCACAGAACACTCTGTGTAGAGTTAAGTGAACAACATATCTCCTTTCTACAAGTTCTTTCTCTTCTTTCTTTCATGGTCAATATACTTTTATCTACTGTATAATACCGCAAGAAAACAGAGCATCTCCTCTTTCAGCTCCTGTTTACCAACGTATTTCTTGCACTGATGGCCCAAAATGAGATGCAGGACCCTAGACCTGGTCTAACAATCTGTAAGGGGCTCTTCCTCTCCACGCACACGACTTCACGGCCGTCCTTGTTCCGACTCGAGCTCCCCGTCTGCCCTTGGGCATATCAACGTGTTCCCCACCACACCAACGCTCTCAGACTTGGTGTCATCTCCAACTCAAGTGTACTGCGCCATGGCCTTGAGGTCAGCGATAAAAATGTTAAAGGGGACAGGTCACAATATGGACTCCCGCAGTGTTCTGCTTGTCACAGCACCCAGGTAGACGCCACCTATTAATCACTCGCCCTCAGCCTGAGCCTCAGACCGGTTTTATTTTACTCATCTAGCTGTTTGTACAGACTGCAGTGTCCTAACTTAGGCCAAAAACCACCGTGGGAAAGAGTCAAAAGCGCTGCTGAAGGCGAGGTGAACAGTGTGCACCGCTCTCCCTTGCCCACAAATCCATTTCATCATCAACCTAGTCATTTTATCATGCAGGGCAATGGCCCTGGTCAGACGTGATTTATCGCTGCTGAAGCCACGCTGACCATTACCAGATCACCTTCTCCTGCTGTGCCCAGCAATGTGTTCCCGAACGAGCGCCCCGATTTCCGCAGGGACTCCTCGAGGATGCCATTCTCTGCCTGCACCCCGGCGGCTGGTGCTTTGGGGTGGCATTTCTGTAACAACATACTACGAATCTGTTCAACCCAATTCATACCCACTTCGAATTAAATTAAAATAGTATTAGCTACCATCCCAACACAGAAACTTATGTCTACAGGGCTTTTTTCTGTTGTTAACAATGACCAGTTATTTGGAGTCCTTTTGTTCAAGAAAATACTTCATTTCTCACACACTTTATCAGTGCCTTCGGTAAACTGTGGCAATGGATTCTCTAGAAAAGGTACATATAACAGCCACTCACAACAATTTAAGGCACTGAATAATTCCAAGATATTAATTTTTGAAAGCCTGGATATCTGTCGGAAACTTCAGGTTTCTACTAAAAGCTGCCGCCACATCTGCCAGAAGCATTTCAGCCTGGGAGAAGTCACATACAAATTCTCAAGGGTTTTCATCTCACTTATTTTTAAACACACACACAAGTTTAAGGCTATTTCAATTAAGCAGTTTTTACAGAGTTTCTGCCCATATGCAGTGATAGAAACTGAACAAACATATTTAGATTTTCTGAACTATGACCCACTTTTTCTTTTGCTTTGATTCACACTTTTTGGAACACTCCATGCTCAGCATAACATCCACTTCCTACAGATCTAGTGACTCACTCTTAAAAAGATTCATTAACTTGTAATCACTAAAAAAAAAAAAAATAATCAATTATAAGCATAAGCTTCTAATGTTATTGCTGTATAAAAAAATCCACAAGGAGATATTACGCTGTCTCTACAAACACAAGCAAAAGGAGGCATTGCACTGGTTGTCTGTAAAGTATGACTAAGCACAGAAAAAGTCTGAGTACAGATATTTCCCCTCCGCCTCTTTCCATCTTTATCTTACACATTATGTTAAAAATATTTTAAAAAGCAAATCCAACTTTAAATATCTGCTTTTAATTGCTATTTACTGGTGATCTTGAAGACTCATCCTCCTTTAATCCTTAATAATGCTGATGTTACACAGACATTATCTCCTTTGGGCACATAACTTTTTCCATGCATCATTAAAGTGCCTTTATACAAAGTAAACATTCACATCTTTTGGCTGTAAATACTGTGTCATCTCTAACTTGGTCTACTTATGTGACATACTTCAGTTTGTCTACCTATGCCTTAAAAAAAAAAAAAATGGTATACTAGTTCCCTTGCCACTCCTTACTGATGTTCCCTTGTCTTTGATCCCTACCCTTTACAGATGATGCTGATATAAAGGTTTACAGACTACGCAGCAAACAGGATCACTCACACAACTCACCAAAACAAAGCAAACAAAACTCCAAACCCTTAAGAAAAAGAAAATAAAGTGTTGGAGTATAACTGAAAGGCGGCTCGGGAGGCAGCACAGAGACCGGGCTGAGCGGCTGGGAACGCCAGAAACGGGGGTTGCCAAAGTCCACAACTGATGAAACTGCAGCCCCAGATCATTCATTAATTACTCTGAGTTATTTGAAGGTTTCTCTCTGTTACTAAATTAACGTTGCAAAGACTTTTATCTTTCATAAACCCCAGAACACATAAAAGTCCTCTATAAGCCTCTAAGAAACGTTTACAAACACTGCGGCAAAAAGAACTCATGCAGGTTTACATATAGGTCATCGATAGGATAATGACAGATTCCTAAATGAGATATACTTATTAGAAGTTCTGTAAACAATGATAAACATTCCTGCGTGCAAATGTTCTGGCACAGTTCTATGTTTTTATTTGTCCTTTGAAAACACCACTGAATGCTTTAAAATGTTTTGTGATTAAGACTGTATCTACTGACATCTCCTGCCTGCCTTTTCACAACAGTATTTTGTACCTATTATCTCTAACAATGTATTTTTTCCTCTCATCCAACTACTATTTATCATTTATAATACAGGTAGATATTCAACCAGATGAAAAAAAACAGACCCTATTGGCAAGAAACAAGCACAGAATCAAAAATTCTCCATATCGGTATCAATGCTTTAAACCATTTACAGAACCACAACATCTAACAGCCAAAATTCACACTCCTGTACTTCTACACCTGGTCTTAAACCCCCTCTTCAGCTGGTCCGGGCAACCTGCATCCAGACCCCCAGCACCTGGTCACACATCAACAACTATCACACACCACCCACTGATGTACTACAACCACGCTGCTAGTTTAGATCAGCTAGATAAAATGAATAAGCATATAATTTTTTTGACCTGTATTAGAAAAGTCAAAGCTCACTGAAATTTAAAAACAAATTAAAAAAGCCACAGCTGATGGTCTTTTAAGCTCATCTGTTAGTTAGCAGGCTTGCTCAACACTTCAGTGCTTTGTCAAATTAACCATCTTTAATCTGGCTACACTATCTGTAATCATCAAAGAGCACATGGGGTCTTGAAATCTTTACAAATAATGAGAAATGCTGATAAAAAGCTATATGCATAATACTTTTTAATTCAAAATGGTAGAATAAATCGGAACATTTTACATTGAGTCAAACAAAAAACGTTTAAACTAAACTGCATTAAGTATTTTCAGTTTAAGCTACATCTTCTAGTGTCCAGGAACGCACATCACGTACACAACAGAGCCAAAACAACACGCTTAATGAAACGCTAATACAGATAGCAGTTTGCACAATTACGTGCAGGTAACTTGAAAGCCAAGCCATAACCCAGCCTTAAGAAATTAAATGCTTGTCTTGTCCCATCATGCCCAGGTATTGCATAATGTGGGATAGGTAACAATGGGAGGTTTAAGAATTTCAACTGCGTTGTACTGTTCCTCGTGCTGTGTCATACTAATAAAAAATGCTGCACTAATTACAGATCGTATTATTCTTAAAATCAAGAGCTCCACTGATCACATGTTATAGAAGTGCATGCTACAGAGCTAAAAACCAGAGCTGATTTAAAGCATATGCAGTTCTAGGGCATAACATCAATATATTTGAAAAAAATAAAATACAGCATTAAGCAACTGAAATCTACATTTGTTAATTTCTTGCTGGGAATTTAGAATTAACTTGACAGTCATTCAGTAAAAGAACTTTACTTGTCCCAGTTCAATCCCTAGTGGACAAAACATGCACTACAGAGCCCCTAAATTTCACTTAACAAGATAGCTGGTCTTTTTGAGAGGAACAGTTAAGACAACACATTTTCACTATCAATGAGAAAATACCTCGTATGCCATTTGTTACACTCCTGCTGCCAGTAAAAAACCTTCTATCAGACCCAAACAACAAAATACTCTCTATAAAATTTCAGGCAAGCAGGAAGAGTGCCAAACCAACCCACTATTTTTTTTAGATCCATTTTTCTGACACTCTTCACAACGAGATTTATTCACATGCCTAGATAAAATTGTAATTTCTCAGCATTTGAAAAAATACTATAACACCATTATATTCATACAGGCCTGTGCTTTCAGATTTGTATTACTCACCTCAAAATCACCTACTTCCAGCAATAATACACATGCAAATTTTTCAGTACTGATCACCATTTTCAACTGTTAGTTGTACGTACTTCTGATAATATTTAAAGTTTCTGCTTAGTAAGAAATTATTAATTTACCTGAGAAGTAATCATTAACTATAACACAAATCTCACTCTTTCCACATGCAACCATGCTTATTCCAGCGAAACCAAAGTGATCTGCAAGCTACAGGAACTTGCTAAAACAAATGCGAAGGTCGTTATTTTTAAATAAAGCAAACATCTTACCTTGCCTGTCTTGTGATCAAACCAGACAAGAGCGTGGTTCCTGGACAGCACCTTACAGTCAAAAGTCGCGTTATTCTGCGCTGGCCGGCACCGAGCCACTGAGCGGCCGATCTTGACGGGCTCGTCCAGGTAGACATGACGCTCCTGAAACGGATGAGAGTTCGGGCGGCAAGTGAAGATGGCCAAGGCTGAAGGCATCGAGGACAGATTGGGGTTGCCACACCAACCAGAGATGAAGAGAGCCTCTTCTGATGCAGACTGTCCTCCACAATTCCTGACCCAAACCTCCGCAGCAACTTTATATTAAAGCAGGACAAACATTATTGTGTAAGAGGCCTAACAACTCATTGCTTCAGTGTGTAAACTAACTCTGGCAATAATCCAGTGAAAAAGCCCCATTATGTCTTTTAATAATATCAGCAGTGGCCCAAAAAAAGTCTAAAATATACAACTTTCAATCCATCCTCCTCTGGAAGAATAGGAATAAGCATCTGATTCCTTCAAAGAAAAGCAAAGGCTCCTTGGAAGAGGGATAGGATATCTTAAGTCCAAGTAGATGAGTCATACAAGTACTTTTGTTTGTAACCTCTCAACAGCCTTCTTTCCCCCCCCTTCCATAAACAATACTGACCAAAATTCTGACCAATGCAACATGTAAGCGAGGAAAGGTTTAGGGAAGGGGGATGAGGGAGAAGGATCCGCGTCCTCTCTCAAAGCGCACAGGCCGGGAGTTGGAAGGTGAACACGAAGCCCTCACTCCACAACACGGATCTCATCGCTTTACATGGCAATCCGCATCTCACCATCTTCGGATGTGAAACCAGAGCAGAAAAGGTGGTCCTCGCATTAGGATGGGGTACAAGAGCTACGCTGTTTTCCTCCCCTACACCAGATAAAGCCGAACTGCTCTACAGCTCCAGGCAGCCGCTCAGATAAGGAACTTGATAAGGCATGGACAGGGCTCCGAACTCTCCTTCTCCCGGGGACAAACGCCGCGTGGGAAGGGTCCTGCGGGGCCGCCCTTCGAGCTGCGCTGACAGGTCGCTTCCAGGCGGTGCCTCCGGCGGGCGGGCGGCGCTCGGCGGCGGCTCCGCGGGCCGGGGGGGCCGGCGGAGGATCGGGGCGAGCAGGGGGCTGCTCCAGGAAGTCTCCCCAGAAGCCCCCGGGCGCGGCGGGGCCGAGAGAGGCGGCGTCCCCTGCGCTCCGCTCCGCTCAGCCCGTCCGCAGGTGGCTGCGCATAGTTTTAATTAAACAGTCCNCCTGCGGCGGCGGGAGAGGCCTGGCGGCCGGGCCCGGACGCCTCCCGCTCGGTAGCTCTGCCTCTCAGGCTGCCGCCAACCACGGAAACTTTCCTCCGACCTGCAGAGCCGAAAACAAACCGGGTCAGACGCGTCCCACGCCCGGCACGGCCCCGCGCCTCCCCCCGGCCTAGCGCTGCCCGGCCCCGAGGGAGGCACGGGGCGCACCAGGGCTCCGCTCCCTCTCTTACCTTCAGCGCAGCGGCCGCCATAGTGACTGGAAACCTACCCGGTGTAGCAGCCGCGGCGCTGCCGGGGAGGGGCGGGGGTCGGGGGGAGGGCAGGCGGTGGCGGAGGGAGGAGCCGCCTCGGCGGGGCCTGACCAAAGAGAAGGCGCGGCGGCCGCCTCCAGCCCCCGCGCGGGCGGCGGCGCATGCGCGGGGCCGGGTTGTGCACATGCGCACTGCGCCCGCTGAAGCTGCGGCAGCGGTCGAGGCCCCGCCCCGGTGCCGCTACCGCCCTCTTCCGGGTGCGCGGGGGCAGCGCGGGGGCCTGTGAGGGGCGGCGGGTGACGGGCGCGGGTCTGGCGGGGGTCGAGGGGCCTCCTGTGGGGCGGGAGAAGGGGTGCGGGGCTGCTGCGAAAGGGCCCAGCTCGGGTGTGTTAGCAGGTGGGAGCAGGGGCAGGTGTCTGAGGTGAGTGAGCCCCCGGGGCCGGCTGCCGGTTCTGCCCCCGTTCTCCTCAGCGCTGCCCCGGGGGCGGCGGGAGCGAAGGAGCCCCGAGGAGCAGCCGGGGTCCCACGGTACAGCAGAGCTCTCATGAGAGAGCGCAGGGTGTCCCCACATCCTCCCGGTTTCCCCCTGCTCCTGTGGCCGTTTTATGATCCCGGGTTGAGAATTGTGGAAGCCGCAGTGTCCTTGGACGTGTCTCTGGAGAGAGAAATGTCCGTGTTGTGCCGGCTCTGGGGCCAGGTTGGAACCGGGGGACCCTGGAAGGGCACGAGGGCGAGTGACAGGGAGGGTCGGGGGGGCAGTGGGGTCACCGGTCCAGGGTTTTCCCTCAGTAGGTCCTGGGGCATCACCCATGAACATATTTCTGCTTTCTAGAAGCCATGGAGAGGCAGTTACTTCTTCAAGGTCATACGATGGGCTGGTGCTGAACAGGTCTCTCTGGTCCAAATTCATTTTTAAGTCTGTCATTCCCTGTAAAGCAAACAAGCGGAGGTTGTTTGGTATAAGGTAGAGGTTGGAGTGGTGCCAGCACTATAATTACCTCGTGACAAGGTGTTAGGATTAGGGATATGGGAGGGTTCTCTACGCCAGAAAAGCCGGGCAGCTGTGAAGGAGCAGCGTGGAGCTGGGCCAGGCAGCTTAGCCAGCGATATATGGGGGAAATCAGCCACAGTTGAGGTGAAGCAGTGTCGTTTAGGATAAAAAGCGTGATTGCTGTGCTGTTAGTTACAGCACAGTAACATCTTAGGGATGGCTTCATTTTTTTGTCCTTTCTTTTCGACTGCACTGTGATTTGGGGGCAGTAATTCATTACAGCCTGGTTTTCTCTGTTTTCTTCCGATGATCCGATGAGAAAAAGACAGCAAAGCCAGGCTGTAACATCTGTGTCGGAAGCAAATAAATGAATTCCAAGCTGAGAGACAAGTCTGATTTTTGGAGACAAAAAAAGGAAGACTGATGGGTGGAAGCTTTAGGACTGTATGTCCATAGTTTTCAATTCTCCTGACAGGAGAAAACAAAAAAAATGCCTGGCACACTGCTTTGTGGCTTTCATCAACTATTGTGATAAATATCCTTTTTTTTAAATAAATGGAAATTTAGTATGGCTGTTGCTTATAGCACACAAGATGCCATACGTAATCAAAAGTGGGAAGAAAAGGGCTGTAGAAAGAGGATGGAGAAAATGGGGAATAAATTTAAGTCCATCAGGAGAGAGTTGCGAAAGTAGAAATAATTGAGAACACTTTGGAATTGCAAAAAACATAAAAAGTGTGAACAAGAGAGTACTACAGATGTTGGAATGAAAGGAATGTTTATGAGAGCATTTTTTATATTTTTGTATGCATGTTTAATGGAGAAAGCAGTCTGAAAGTAAAATTAAAGGTGAAAAAGAGCCATTACCACCAAAGAAAGTCAAGTAAAAAAAGATAAACTGAGTGGTGGGTATCTTTTTTCTGATGTTCTCTGTAAGTATTTATATGTCTTAGCTAATGTGATTCAAACAAATTTCATACTGTATTGTCTGGACGGTATGTTTGTTCTACTGCAACCAGTAGAACGAGATAATACTCTCAGTGTTTGTGTCCTGTAAAGTGTGAGCCACTGCCATAGTGTGGGATCCTGAACCCTTCTCTGTCCCTGGAGAAATCCCATTTTGACAGTCGCACGGGGAAGCAATAGTATGTGCCAGCTGCCTTGCTAATTAATACTTTTTGGTGCTGCCAAATGGCTCATGCAACAACAGACTTCTACCAAATTTTCAGTGAGGGCATTAATTTGAGCCTGCCTTCTCTGCAGGAGTGCCAGCGTACAGAGAAGTCAGATGCATTTAGTGATCTCTCAGGCTTTTTAACTCCTATTTCAAATTGCCTCATGAGTTCAAAAGTTATCAGGTGCAGACTCATAGAATAAGTTAACAGTAGAGAAAGCGGTTGCATTCTGAAATGCGGATACAATTATTGCATGAGTATTTTATGAGGTATCTGATACTCACCAGAAAGTGTCCTTTTCGGAACTGTGGAAAGCAACAGGTGGATGAAGAGGGAGCAGAACAGGATGCTCAGCCGCTGTGCTCAGCAGGACCAAGGAGGACGCGTCCACTCACGCTTTGTTTCTGCAAACCGCTGTTTGCCACACGCCCGAGAGGCGGTGAGTTTTGGTAGCCGTGTTAGATAAGCCGTGTTAGATAAGCCGTTTTAGATAAGATGCCTCTTCGGTGGCCATCCTTTTTCCAGGCAGGGAGTCATAAAAATGTTGTTATGGCCATCATAGCTGAGGGCAGAACCAGCCGCTCCAAAGCCATCTTGGGTAAGGGAAATGGAAGGGAGGTGACTGTCACATTTGTCCCCTAAAGAGCTGGTGTCTGCTTCAGGATGACAAAGCGCAGCAGGAGTATAGTTTCTGTGCATACCTGCCAAGCATCTGGATTTTGGCTCGAGTGTGTCAAAAGTGTAGGAGAGATTCTTCGGTCTTAATGACTTGATGAGAAATAAGATTTTTTACTGAAGGAAGCTTGTTATGAATTCTGAGTTAGCTGTCACTCACTAGAGAAGAAAAATACTGAGCATCGCTATAGGCAACTCAGTGCCAGATTTCTGAGTATTCTGCAGTAATGATCTAAAGGGCTACCAAAATATTAATATACATCAGATTGAGATTGTCAGCGGGGAGCTGTGGTGAACCAGTTGCTTACTGGTTCAATCCCAATTCAAAAGAGACTGTTGTATTTGGAATGAATGAGGCACACTTTATAGCAGAAGTTCAGTTTCTAGTATAAAAATTAAGATGCAGACTGATAATGAAAGCAGAATAAACAGGGAAGAAGAAAGTTGGAGATAAGTATAATGTAATATGCATATTATTAATACAGTAGTATACTAATATATAACTAATTTTACATACAGTGTTTCTTCATTTCTAATGAAATCAGGTAAGTTGGCATATCTGGCACTTTCAGTGCTTTATCATTTTAGTAGAACATAGTCATAATGTAACCAGCTCTTAGTTGCTTTTCTGTTAATATGAGTTTGACTTTTTGAAATGTTTGATGTTTTCTGTGGCTGTTTGAAAAATAAGGTAAAGTGTTATAAAATAAATACAACATTTCTGGATTTTGTGTGTTTGTTTTAAATAACTGTATTTATTAGACCAGGTCTAATTTTCAGATACAAATGAAGTATTGCTTTAAATGGAACTCTCAAGGCAGGGAGTAGGAGGAGGAAGGTGAGATGAGCAGAAGGTATTTATCCAATTGTTTGGTGTTATTCAGTCGTTGTGAACAGTCTGCACAGTTGCTCCCTACTGAAGCTGATGTAAATTGGCCAACAAGCAGCCAACACAACATTTGCTGCTACCTGATAGAAAACATCCCGCTGAGAGAGGTGGGATGGAACAGCAGAGATAGCGGCTGGAGGAGAGAGATAGGTGCTGGAAGAAAGCAAGATAGGCTCAAATGCTAACAGGTTGGGCTCTTTAGAATCTGGCTGTCTCGCGTAGGCCTATACTCGTTTTTATTCCAGCAACTGACATCACAGGGGATGCTTTTTCTGGAAGATACTCATGTCCAAACCCTGCTGTATATTTGTATGAACAGATTGCTGTCTTTCTGCAAAATAGGACAGAGTTCATAGAGCTTTGTAAGGGCAAATTCCATATACAGAGCCCTACTATTTCCAGAGCCTGTATTGCAATTCGTAGTAAAGTATTCTCAGTTAATAGATTCCCAGCTTTCAAGTCTATATTTTGTCCTGATATATTTCTTGACGGAGAAAGCAAGCAGTCTCAGTTATTCTATACATTGCAATACTTAAAATACACCCAAAAACTTTTTCTTAAACAACTGACATCCTTTCTCAGCCAGGGAAGAACATCACATTTTACCAAAATGTATTTGAATGGCTAGGTGAAAATCTTCCCGAATGAGTGTTTCCCAGTAATGAGGAAAATCTCCAGTAGATGAGAAACCTCTGTTTTTCAGTGGCTTCTTTCTCGGAGATCATGTCTCTATTCTCTAAACTTTCTGCTGCCAAAGATTGTTTCTGTTAAGCATCAAGTGGTATTAAGTTATTGGTTATTGTTTGTTTAATAAAATGAGCAGAGAATATCAGTCTTACTAAGTACTCTATTGTTCTTGTTTTACTTCTATATATTTATACTTTTTATTCACATGAAAACTTACAAATAGAGGCCAGCAAAAACTAGAAGGGAATGCATGATAGTAATAGCTAACATTGTGATAGCAAGAATGTAAACAAGGGAAAGTATAAAAATATAAACAAGGAAAGGCTGGTAAGCCGCCATGTGATGATCCTTTTTGTTAAACCAAGTGATAAAAGCTTTGGGCCAGGCCCTGTTTCCGTTCTTAAATGGAAAGAGCAAATTAAATACTACTGCAGAATCACTGCTCTGAGTTTAACCTGATGAAGCCAAGGCATAGTCATGTCTTATTTTGGATCTTTTACAGAACTCAGGAGTTAACGATTGGAAAAGTTTGAGTCTGACATGGCACGTGGTAAAATACCTGGATCAACAGCAGGAGCCTCCCAGTGCCGCTGCTCCTGTTATGCTGTAGAACTCCCTTCGTATCTGAGTTTACATCTAAAACACACTTTGCCACTAGTGGTTTATGATAACTGAGAGCTGCTATATCTTATAGTATTGCAATGATAATTGTGTGTACTGTAATTTTGTCTGTTGTGTATTTGTTCCTCCTTTGTCTAGGAAATTACTGTAAGGATCAAAGCATCACTTTAATTTCTGGCAGTTTGGTTTTGATAGATAAACAAATGTTGTTAATGGGTCTTAGGGAAACAGTGCATCTAAAGAGTCGTAAATTTTCTATTAAATATGTATAGATGTGGTATCTTGGTTTTAATATTTGCAATTTCATTTGGGAAAAAAAGGCATGTAGTAATTGAGGCAGCCAGCCTGTGTCTGCTGCACTTGAAACTGGTGTGAACAAATTATAGGAGTTACAGGTTGTTTGGGGAGGAGGTGGCAATTTTTTTGTTTAATAAAGTAGCTATTTAGCCCTTTCAACGCCACAAAATGTTTCCTACTGAAATATAAATGGGACATTGACTGGGCTAAGACAATATTTGAAGGCTCTTACATTATTAAATAAAGAGCTTGGCTTTTGGCTGAGGCCCTAAAATACGTTTTCAGAGATTTGGATGCTTTCACTTGTATTATTCCAATTTCCTGTGCAGTGTAAAGTTGTCCAGCCAGCAGCCTGTGTGGCATTTCCATCCGACTCCTGCCAGATGCTCAGTTTTGTGGGGGACGTGATGTATTAATAGATATCCCTGTTAATTACTTAGCGATAACCTTCTCCAGATGCCGCTCGCGGACCTGCCAAACGGAGAAGCAACGTGGTGATTATTTACCGGCGGCGGCTCAACCATGCTGCGCAAGCCCGTTGCTTGTTGGGAGCTCGGACGAGCTGCGCGCCCACGCGGTCCTTGCGCGCCCACGCGGTCCTTGCGCGCCCACGCGGTCCTTGCGCGGGGGGGCGCTCCGAGCGCGACCCGCCCGCCCGTTCCCCTGCGGGCCGCGGGGGGGCGCTGCCTGCCCCGCAGCGGGGAGAGCTCCGCGCCAGCCTCTCCCCCCTCTCCCCCGGTAATGGTTTGGACTCTCCGGCTCTGGTCGCCCCCTGCGGTGCCCGCTTGGACTCTCCCGGTGCAGGCGGATCCCGGCCCCGAGGGAGCTCGGAGGAGGCGGTGTTGCCGGCGGTCACGTGACCCCCGCGGCGGGGCCGGGGCCGAGGACGCGGCGGCGGCGCTGGCGGAGCCGGATGATCCGGACCGGTGCCTGTCGCTGCTGCCCTGGGACCGTTTCTCGGCCTGGCTGCACTGCGTGTGCGTGGTGGGCTTCGACCTGGAGCTGGGCCAGGCCGTGGAGGTGCGTGAGGCGGCGGCGAGGGGCGGCGCGGACGCCTGGGGGGGCTTGCGGGCGCGGTTCCCTCCGGGAGCGGGCGGTTCTGCGGCGGGGCCCCGCCGGAATCGGGCACTTCCTCTGGTGCCGGTGTTGCACAGCGGGGCGGTGTGAGGGGAACGGGGTTGTGCGAAATCCCGGCGGCGCTGAGGGGAGGGCGCGTGCCGGGGCGCGCGGGAGCGAGCGAGTGTGTGTGTGTCTGTGTGTGTGTCTGTCTGTGAGTGTGTGTCTGTCTGTCTGTGAGTGTGTTTTTTTTTCTTTTACACTCGTGTGGCCCCCGCTGTCACGGAGCGTGAGGTGAATGGTTCTCAATACCTGCTCATTACGCGGGTTGTCACCTCAGTGTGCCGCTGCGAGCGGTTTTCATCTCATGTCAAGATTCGTTGTATGGAATACATCATCAGCTTGCTTTATATGCGAATAGCGCTAATTTCCTTGGCATCTACACATTAATGATCTTTAAAAGAGTGTAATAGTAGTATGAATGCAAGGAGTCTTCATAATTAACAGTGTTCTCCAGATCACTGAGGTAGTGCAAATAAATTCTCTAAATGTCTGAAACATTTTCCTTGCACCGTTAAATGAATGTTGGTCTGTGAGGATGCGCTGGCGGTGCTGCCCAGGCAGCAGGTGTTGAACTCAACAGGCAACCAGCTGTGGAACGGCATTGGGACTGCATTGGGGAACCGACTGGGCTGAAAAATCAACTAGAAAGAACAATTATCGTTTGGATCAGTTTCACATCCTGTTTCACCATACGACTGTGCAGTGGACAGTTAGTGTGCAGGGAAAAGTGCCTTTTTTTCTTAAAGTGGTGTTAGCATCAACGTGTGGCAGACTGGCCTAAAATTCCACTAAACTAGGAATTGTAATATTTAACATACTTAATTGATAGGCACTGTTGGCTGAAACAGGAATGCGAATAAGAAACCAGTGAACTGTGCTAATTATCAAAGTTCTATTTGCTCGATGTTTCAAGGTGTTGTTAGCAACAAAGACAAGAATTTCTTTATAACTTGTGACTTCAGCAGGTAACGTGCTCCATGGCTGAAGGAAGCACAGAGTAGCCTCTGTTCTGTCTGCAAACAACTCTGTTAATGGTCCCATTAATGTTATAGTAGTTAAATGGATGCATTAAATGAAATTTAAAATGCCTGCGTAACTAGGGCCTGAGTTAAGTCAGTTATGTTTCTGCAGGAAGAATAATTAGCTTTTAGTTTCAATTGGAACCCTAACAACTAGATTACTTAGCAGTACAGAATATCAGAAGAGAGGGAAATGCAAAGCAAGCTTTCTGTTGCTGCACACCCACACAAAAGGTAGTGGTTTATTTCCTTCTTGGAAACTCCTTAGAAAGCAGCAGCTCTTTGCCCAGCTCTGTGATTCCAGGAGAAAGTTCCGATACTGTGTTTGAGAGGAAGAGTTCCCAAGAAGTTACCCAAGTTATATTTCCTCCAATAACCGCACTTGTCAAGCTCGCTGTCAAAAATAGGCTAAGGCTAGGCGGGTGTTGGAAGGCTGTATCATGAAGATGTGTAATAGAAGCTTACTGCTTATACCCAAATTGTTTTCAAATAAAGTAATATATTTTTCCTGTAGGTAATATATCCTCCACATTCAAAACTCACGGATAAAGAGGTAAGTCATGGTTGCTGTATAAGTATATAATTTGGTTTTGGTTTCGTAATTTCAGGAAGTGTAATGTCTCTCTTTTCTTTTCCCCATCCTTTAGAAAACCAATATTTGCTATTTGTCTTTTCCAGATTCTAATTCAGGTAAGTGCTTCCTTCACTCCATATACTGTTGTTGGACAGTATAAATTAATGGGTTTAGATTAAATACACAAATTTCTTATTATTACAATACAGAAAAGTTGTAAATAAGGTTAAATATAAAACTGTAACTGTATTACAGTAAGGTCAGAGAACTTTTTATTTTAAGGAAGTGAAGTATCACGAATGTGAATGTGCAAGACCTTCTAGATGACACACATGCACATGTTTCAAAATACTTTGCAGTAAAAAAAATTAACATCTTAATCTTGCTTTTAAACTAGGTAGTAATATTGTCACTATAGAGAGAAGTGTAGGCACATTTGAATGGTTTAATGAAGCAAATGGAAGGGATGTGAAACCATCTTCTCATACAGGAGTAAATGTTTTCTAAATCCATAATAATGAAGCTGACTCTTAAATTCAAAAGCATTTAGAAAGAACAGTTGTGAAGGGAGAACCTGGGCTGTCTTACATCTTCTCTATTCCTGATGCTTCTGTTGCTGTGTGTGGTCCTGCTTACTAAATTGTTTTTTAAACTAAATTTCTACTGTTCTGCTGCCAAAGAGAAATTGGAGGCATATGGCTGATGACTTGGATCACCTGCAAAAAGATATGGCAGGAGTACAAACACTTCCTTTCTCGTTTATTTCTTAATTACATGAAAGTAAAAAAACTTGTCTCTATAACTGCTCTTACTTGGTGCTTTTGATTGCAGAATAACTGCTCTGGTGGAGCGTGATGCAGATGAATGCTTTTAATATGTGTGTGAGCTTTCTCTGGCATAATTTTACAAAGTATCTTGGCTATTTTTTTTTCCTTTGTCTTAACATCATTAAAGTATTTTCTCTGTTCATGATATCCTGTATGTAAATATAGGAAAAACTTCTGTTCTTGGAAGAGAAGATGAGTTAACCGTATCTTATTATTCTCATATTAATTATCTTATTATTCTCAGAGTTAATGGTTATAAATCTGCCAAACCTTCGAAAGGCTTATTGGAGGTACAAAATAATGTGTTAAGAACAAAGTCTGATTTTTTTGTTTTGTTTTCAAGTAAGAGTTGGTGGTAAAAAGTTATTTTAGACAGGATAGGTATACGTAAGGAGGGTCTGCTTGTAGCAGGAACAAGTCCCACCTTTCTCCTTTTTATAGTGTCCTTCTTAAGAACCAGTAGGTTCTTGATTGTTCTTGGTAGGCTGAAGTTTCAAGTGATGTTGTGAGATTACCTGTGTAAAACCTGTGTTCTAGAAATTAGTTGGGAGTGTATGTGATCTGTTATGATTTATTTTTTCGTCAGAGGCGATAACATAAAAAGGAAAGCTTTGTGTAATGTAGCAGTGAAGGAAGCTATTAGCTTGCAGCTATGTTTGTGGTCAGTCTTTCCTCAGTTTTTGTGGTTCGAAAGATTAATTCAACTTTTTTTTTTTTTTTTTCTTTTACAACTACCGGTAGGTATCATTCTGGGACTTGTAGAGGCAGTGAGTGTAGGGGGAGAATGGATTTAATCAGCTAGTAGATCATGACTCTTCTTGTGCTTTTATTCATGCTTTTCTGCATGGATAGTTGAAGAAGGAATAGACATTTACCAGTCTTTTTGAATTCTACGTACCAGAAGAGCTTGTAAAATAAGAAGCCATCGTATTCTGAATGATATTTCAACATATTGATGATTAAGGTTAATTTACTTTTCGGTCTTCTGTGTATAGCTCTTATAATAACAGCGTATTTTTTTTTTAATCTGGATGAAGGCAACTAGCTATGAAAACTTGGAATGAGTATTTAGTGCTGTGTCCTTGGCAGCTGCTGTGTTTTTTCTTGTTATGATTGGATCTGTATTGCTAAGCACTTAGTTTAGTTACCTGTTTGAATTGGATGGTTATCCCATCATATAACATTTTGCTACTTTTGGTTTTGTCTTGGTGTGTTGTGGGTTTCCTGCTGCAATTTCAAGGGCTCCTGAGACTCAGACGTGAATGCTCTGAACGCACCAGTGTGTGTGTGGCTGAGAGAGAAGATGGAATTGAGCTTTTAAGTCTGGAGAACTTAATATAAATATATATTAATAAACGATTGCAATAGCAGAGCACGATAGCAGTGGAAGACAAATGAACCCAAACTATTTAACCTCTTTGGCTGTAGACAAGTCCTGATGTTGAACAAGGCTCAAACTCAGAATTCTGTCTGTTTGCTGTTCATCTCTTCCCCCTGTGTAGGTTGTCTTGGGGACACACAGTTTTGTTTTAGATTTCGACGGTCTCCTGGAAGGAAAGTCTCATTGTGTTGTTTTCTGGACCAGTTGGATAGAGATCTACCAGTTTACTTAAAGGTTGGAAATTAAAAAAAAAATGAAGTTAATTTCTTCTTTGGAATGTTGATTTATGGGTCTTCACTCTTAAATTTAGTGCTTGAAAAACAAAATCTCTGAAGTGGATGGCATAAACCAGCATATTTTTTGGTGACATGTCATTATCATAATAATTAACTAATAATTAGCTTCATTAACTATTCTTTAAGTTTTATTACTATGGGGTTTGGACTGCAAGGAATTAAATTGATAACCAGACCTATTTTGTTACTGACTAGAAACCTGTAGATGAAATTGTAAAAACCATTACTTTCCTGGAAATATGAGGTGGTTTATAACTTTAAAAAAGCCAAACCACTGTTGAGATGTCTCTCTCTGTTTCCACCTTTCATTTTTTGAAGATGGAGCAGTTTCCTGACAGAGGTCGTAGCCAAAAAGTGGTCCTCAGCATGTCCTTACGGAACATGGGGGCCTTTAGCTGTGCTAGTGGGAGTCTGATTCCCAGGCCAACTGAGATCTGTTTGTGTGGCAAATACTTGAATTCTGGGTGGTAGGAAGGATGAAGCTGATGTTTTATCTTTGAAATGTAGGAACGTGCTTCCTTAATACTCCGAGAATCTCTTCTAAAACTGATACATTGAAAGACTAGGTTTTATCTTTTCAAGTCAGGACCTTAAGGTTTTTAACTGCTAAAATCTTTTAAATGCGGCTTTACAAAATTATGAGTGTTGATTTATTCCTCAGGAAATTAATTCTATTTGTGCTTTTGTGGTGTCTCAGGAGAATGTAGATATAAAAATAGTAAAGCCAGAAAGCACAGCTGTTTCCACACACTGGTGTTTTCTCTTTGAAGTATTTATTAAAAAAATAATGCAATAAACAGAGTAATCCTTCTAATTTATTGTATCTGAGCAACTTTGGAGCTTGTAGGAAAATAAGCTTTTAAAATGCATATTGGATGCTTCAGAAAGAAGGGAAGTATCAGGTTGTGTTGAATTTGTTCCTTTCTTTTGCAGAAAGATCCAGCATATTACTATGGCTATGTGTATTTCAGACAAGTTCGAGACAAATCGTTAAAAAGAGGCTATTTCCAGAAGGTAACCTCAGTTCTTTTAGGAAAATACTACTGAATTATTTTTCAGTGGCATGAGAGGAGCAGGAAGAGTATCTTGCTCTCTTAACTAAATTAATTGTTTATTTATAGTAAATTGGTCTAATTTTGTCTCAGCTATCCCAAGTTCCAGCTACACTGTCAGAACAGATTTTTTTTTGTGTGTTAAAAACAAAATATTGGGAACTCTGGGGAGTTGTTAGTTGTTTGATTGCAGTTGCCTATAGTTAAATGTGTGGTTGGCTTGCATGGGTGAGAAAAATCAGGTGTGACATTCTTTGAGGAGAACCAGCAGAACTGCAACAGAACACAGGGAAAGGGTTAACTTAAAATTCTATTTTTGTTTTGTTACTCTCTATTCCAGTCGCTGGTCCTCATCAGCAAGCTACCTTATGTCCATCTCTTTCGCACCATGCTTAAGCAAATAGCACCAGAATATTTTGAAAAAAGCGAAGCTTTCCTGGAAGCAGGTAGTGGTACTTTTGTGTTGTTCTGGAAGAGCTCCTATAATATCGCACGCTTCTTTTGAAGAAATAACAAACAACAGTATCACATTCCAGTTTGCATTTCTGTCTTCTTGTAGGGCAGAGGGTTGGAAGTTTGGCGAACTGGCTTGATTTATAGATCATTGTACAGAGCTAATCTAATTTTGGATCCTCCATGGGAGAGTTGAAGTTCCCCCTTAAAAACCCTCTCGGATTTTGCTGTGTGGTTCAGGACAAGCTGTTCAGAACAAGTTCCTGATGTCATTTTTTGGGTTAGAACATATGTCAACTAGTTCTAAATTACACTTTTTTTTCTTTTAAGTTTGTAGCGATGTTGATCGTTGGCCATCGCCGATTCCAGGGAAAATACTGCATTTGCCTATTATGGGTGTTATAATGAAGGTAAATACTCCAGCACTTATTTATCTCTGAAGGTGTCCTCTCCTCCCTTTAGCGTGTAGATTCTCGCTGCATTCTGCCTTGTTTTCAGTGTGTGATACTCCAGAACAGGAATTGATGTGTGTTCCGCTCGGAGCGAAGGTCTGGGAGATCTTGATTAGGTTCCGTGGCTGGGGGAGGATCTTTTATGGTGCAGAGGTTAATATGTAATTCTTGTAGATATTAGAAAGAGATGTTTCAGTGCAACTACTAATTGCAGCGTCTGTATTACCCTTCTGGAATATGCATTGGAGAAGACTTTAATGCTAATTATATTTGTCAAATCAAATATTAAGGAACACTTCAAAATACTGAGAATTAAGTTCCAGTCAAGCAAATTAAGTATATTGATGAAAATCATTCCTGTTCCTGAAGTTTGACAAATAAAAATCTTTTTTGCCCCACACACCAGAAATGAATTTCTTGGTCTGTTGATTATTTTCAGTGGAAGAGAAATATGTCTGAAGAATCTATTAAACGAGTTGTATGTAGCGCATGGGAGGGAACTGCAGATGTTGAGTGGTGGCTGAGAACTGAGCCTCTGGGAGCCACAGCATCTTCATAGGAAATGCAATTAAATGTATCTGGTGGATCCAGAGGTTACAGCCGGAGTTACATTCTTAGCAGATACTCTCGAGTTTATGACGTAGGCGCATGTGCATCACCAGGGAGAGGAAGAAGTTTCTGGAGCTATTCCAAAAGCACACATTTAATAAATCAGTGTTCTGCGTGACGGAGGAGAGCAATGAGTGTCAGATATGTTTGGGGATTGCCTGCATTAATCTCATCAGAAATTCATATCCATGAGAGTTGAAATTGTGTTCCTAAACTGAGTGAGGCCATAATTACCATCTTCAGTGGTATTGACCCTGTTTTTTTACACTGTTGGGGCAGTCAGTTTTAATTGTATATAAATCACATCAGTTTGTGCACGCCAGCTTCCAGTGTGTTTAAATTTGTAGTACTGCAAGACTTACAGATGTAGACTTTGAGGTCAGAAAAAGATATTTATGTGGTTCAGTGTATTTGGGTTCTGCCTCATACCCACCAGGATGTCTGATGTTTTATGAAAGGATTTTTTCTGAAAGTAATTCTGTATGACCTTAAAGCCCTATAACCTTATTTCAGGTCACTCTCCAACATTTAAAGGTATTTTTATTGAAATTATTGTAATAGTTGTGACTAATGTTATCAACAGTCCTTTTAAATTTAAATATGATTTTCATTTTGTAATATTCAGTTTGCAGTGTGGCATACATAGTATTGCACATTGATTCCTGTAGCAATGATCTGTAATCTTCAGCTATGAATTCGTTGTTGTGTGTATGTTCTGTTTAGTAAGTTAAGCATTGTACTGTAGTATATCCTCTTGAAAGGTTACATCTTGTCTGTAAGGCAGCATTTTAAGCCTCTGATGAATTCAATCTAAGGAAAAAGAAATTAAAATATTTCTTTCTTTTTCTTTCAAAGTTACGGATTCCAACATATCGTGACAAGCCTGGAACAACACCAATACTACAGAATATGCACCAGGTAGAGATGAGATACTTCTGTTGTATATAACCCCAAGTCAAAGCTGAATATCTGCCTTCACTCTTTTACTTTCAACTTGTTAATAAAAGACTGGTAGCAAGTCCTCATACTTGGGTAGTAATGAAATCCACAGTCTTTGAGACTTTGAGTGGAGGAGTCTAAAGGTGGATCCTTCACAGAAAAGGTATTTTAAGCCAGTGACCCCAAATACTTGAGAAGAGGGGTTGGCTGACTAAAGTATGGAACTTGAACATCCTTTTAATGGGTGAAACTGTACCGAACTAGTTTTGGGGTTTTTTTGAGGATGAAGGCTGAATTAAAAGTCTTTAGCTGTAAAAGGTGGATATGAAAAAAAAAACCTGTGCCTTCATGTGCTGGGTGGCTGTTGTTTAAAACAGCTTCAGTATTTCGTATATTTTCTGGACTGAAAGTCACATCCCTGTAAGTGGGGCATGTGTTGGGGAAAATGCTGCTTTTAGCATTCAAAAATATGTGGAGGTAATGCAGTACATATTGCAGTAGTGGTAAATAATCAGGGTATATACCATCCACTGTCTGTAAGCATTTAAGGGAAACTATTTCATTTAATACCCAGGTATTCTGATGACTAAAAACCAAGCATTGCGCTGTCTTTTAGGCAGATGCTCAGATCTCTATGGCTTTGCCGACTGTTCATGAAGTAGATCTTTTCAGGTAGGAGTTCAGACTGCTTTATTCCTAGTTGTGAATTCCCACAAGTCAAAGATTTATGACTATCCCGTAACACATATTCCATAGCTTGCAAGCTAACATTTGTGGGTATTGTTTTTAATGTTCTTTATCTGCAAAGCTGGCTGAAAGCCAGTTCAGACAACATGCAAGCTGACATTGCGATAAATACACTAAATTATTAGCGCCATTTAATGCGCCATTTTACAAGAGTATTTTCTATTTTTCAAATAAACATCTTTTTAATCCGGTTCTTAATCAAGTACATGTTTATTCTGGTTATGTTAAGTGTATTAAAATACCTCAATGTGTTTTTAGGTGTTTCTGTCCAGTGTTCTTTCACATTCAGATGCTTTGGGAACTGGTACTGCTGGGGGAACCACTCGTCGTGATGGCACCGTCACCATCAGAATCTTCAGAAACCGTGTTGGCGCTTGTCAGGTACGTGTAGTGGGGCTTCCCAACCAACGGCCGAGTGGGTCGTTTTAGATTGCATCTGAGTGCAACTTCGTTTGATCTGAATGTAACAAAGCATGACAAATTTTAGATTAGCTTGTTTCTTCCGTGAGATTTTGCACTGTACACGTACGAGTTTATCCTCTGTTTACCTTGCAGTTGTATTTCACCGTTAAAGTACTGCAGTGATTTCAGGCCATACTTTACCATACACGACAGCGAATTCAAAGAATACACGACTCGCACACAAGCCCCGTAAGTAAATCAGACTTTGTTGTGAAGGTGTCACTCAAACCCACTCGTAACCATAAATCTGTTTCAAGATCCTGCTTAAGTATTCTGAATTTCTGTCATTAAATAACTATGTTTACACTCCTTATTTATAAGATTTACCTTACAGAGTGCAGTAATTAGCTGTTTTAAGTTTTCACTCCAGTTAGATAGGATAAAGTAGTTATGAAACAGTGTCATAATTAAACTACATTTCAGCTTCGTAGGGTGCAGAATAAGTAAAACTGCAACTACGAACGTAACAAAAGTTTTGCTTTTCAGGAAGAGTTTGTATGTGCAACACCAGCTCTGTAGTAGCTTCTTGGAAAATTGTTCTTTAATTGTTTTTAAGCAATTACTAAACAAAGTGACTTCTAGAATTCAACATCCATACACCTGTTTTATGAAATTAATCTTATCAGTGTCCTAGTTGAGACAATAATTTTTAAGAGTAAATACCACTGCACTAAATTTGTTAGAAAAATGTTGCAAACAATTCGGAAATTAAGACTATTTTTTTAAGTGCGAGCCCACATAAACAATTCTACTTGAAACTGCTTTAAAAACACACTTTTCTCCTTCATTATTTCTTTTATTCCTACTCTAATTTTGACAGCGTACACCTCTGATATTTCTTATTATATGTTATTTAAATGCAACTTGAGTTGGGAATGGAGCACGTGTTAGATTCACTGACCTTTTTATTATTATAAACAAATTTGTTCTAATGTCTGAACAGGCAGTGGTTGTTGTGTTGGGTTTTTTGTTTGTTTCATTGGGGGTTTTTTTACTGTATTTTTCCTCTCAACGGAAGTATCGCCAGAGAGAGAGCAGTGGAAAAACATACAAACACAGGCACTATATTTCAGATTGTATTCCATGGGAATGGCTTTGCAGCATGTAATTTAGTTTCTAAAAATAAGTCCAGGAAGAATTTGCTTGAACTTTAGTAACCCATGTTTGAAAACTACATCTGCCCCTCTGTAGCAGAATAGCAAGGTTGTTCAGAACGTATGTTAGTATTTGAAATAGAGCTGGAATTGCTCTGGTTCTCTTATGGAAAACAAAAAAAAAATTGGGAAGACTGGAAATAGGCGTTTAAAACAGTGGCTCTAAGCAGGGGAAGAATCCAGGTGATGCGGGTTCTGTGTATTTTATTACCTTTAGTGACTGGGGACCAAGGGGTGGTTTTCATCTTGATGTTTAGGTTTATGGTGCCTTTTCAGAAATTACTTCAGTGGTTTAAAGTCAGAACTTATTCTGGTAAGTGTGATGGATTAAGGCTCCTGAAAGTGACCAAGTCTTGCTATTGTATCAGCAGCAGCACTGAAAGGAGATTCCTCACGGTAATACTCTGTTCTCATCACTGCAAATAGGCAGAATTTAGCCAACAGTCTGAGCAGGTGTCACTTTTATTCTCCACTCCTGTTTGGGCTGTAAGATACATCTGGCTTGCTGTCATATTTTCTAAAACTTACAAACTCTGATAACCATACTGTGCTCTTAAGTGCAACTTAAAATGTAACTCTTAAATACAAAAGGAAGGTAATTGGAAGTTAAGAATTAAAGTTGACCTTTTGTATTCATTAAGACAGAAGCTCTTACTATCATATTTTAAATATTGTCATTATTTTTCTAGACCATCTGTCATTCTAGGGGTGACGAATCCTTTTTTTGCTAAAACACTTCAGCACTGGCCTCACATTATCCGAATTGGAGATATTAAACTTCCAGGTAAAGTACAAATCGCTTCTACAAAGGAAGATGCAGTAACATTTGAAATTAATGAAATGGTCATTCACTGCTCAGTAGTCAGTATTTTCCTTTGGCTACTTTGACTCAGAAGGTCATCCTTTTGTTGGTGGTGGTTTTGTTGGTTTGTGGTTTTCTGTTTGGGGGGTTTTTTGTTTGTTTTTCTTTTTGACAAGGAAGTCCTTGTATAAAGTGAAAAGCCTGTATGTTGTTATTCACACGTTTACTGGATGTTTCTGGATATGTACTTGGATGCTTGTTGGTGTTTCTAATGCTTCTTACAGTATTAGATATTCTTCTAAATACACGTATCTTTTTCTAAAAATCAGTGTGATGTATAGTAGCACATCAGCTGTGCTATCCCGTAATAGAGATGGAGATTTCAAGTAAGGTGCTTTAAATTTTTTGGCAGGTGAAGTTCCAAAGCAGGTGAAAGTGAAAAAACTGAAGAACCTAAAAACTTTGGACTCGAAACCTGGTAATAAGCTGCTTCAGAGTTAAATTCCCAGTATTTCAATTTTAAAAAGCGTACCTTATTTTTCTTTTGACTATGTGCTGCTTTTTTTCGTTAGGTGTTTACTCATCTTACAAGCCATACTTGAACAAAGATGAAGAAATTGTCAAACAGTTACAGAAGGTAATACTGCAAATCTCTTCTTAAAGGAAATTCTGTGTACTGTTGTACAGTCTTTTCATTTGAGGCTGAGCTCTGTCTGTGTAACTGAAATTAAACGAGATTCCAATTCCTCTGCCCCAGTTCTTAACTGAATAGACAGGTGTGCGCCCTCGCTGTAGAAGGGCTGCTGCCTTGTTAGCAGTTCCTATAGCATCAGGATCGCCAGAACTCAGGAAGGTAGCATAATAATTTAGAGAATCGAAGTGATCGATCAGTTAATCTGTTTTGGGTTTTCCACCCTCTGCCATCCCCCTCCCATCTCTTTGGTCTAGAAATCTCATGCACGAGCTGTGTAAGAAACAGAACTTCCAAACTTTTAACTGATTTGCACAAGTTGGTTTATAGAAATTTTTCTTGCCTTGAATTTCTTTACATGAAAAAAAAATCAGCAATTCAAGGAATGAATATCTGTGCAAGAGGACTTGACACTTGTTTTCCTTTCATGGTTTCAGGCCAGGGAGTGCTGTGTGTAAGCATATGGCAAATGAATACAGAAACACTGGAATAAATGTTCTTAAAAGAGTCTCACAACTGCTTACATATTTTGGGGTAACAAACTTACTGCGATAGTTTATTTCTTTTTTTAAGGGTGTACAACAGAAGCGTCCTACAGAAGCACAGAGCGTGATTCTTCGACGATATTTTTTGGAATTGACTGAAAGTTTCATTATCCCATTAGTGAGTTCTTTTTCTAGTGGATCTTTTACATATGTAATGTGGAGTAGCCGTTTTGGCGTTAGCCTGACCAAAAAAGTCAAGTAACTATCCAGTAACTAACAGTCTGACCCTAGTGTGAGCACTGAGTCAAGTGCTGTTCAACATCTTCATTAGTGATCTGGCTGATGGGGCAGAGTGGACCCTCAGCAGATTTACTGATGGTACAAAACTAGGGGGGGGCGGCTGATGCACCAGAGGGTCGTGCTGCTGTTTGGAGGGACCTTGACAGGCTGGAGAAGCGGCCTGAGAGGAACCTCACGTAGTTCAGCAAATGCCGAGTCCTGCACCTGGAGGGGAATGAACCTGTGCAGCTTAATAGCTTAATACTTCTTGAATTACTTTTTGTGGATGACCTGAGCTTTTCATCATTTTAGAGCGTGCATGATCAGGTCCAGTTTCTGTCTGCAGGAACTGGGACGTCCCTAGACACTTGTTTGTCCTTGGTTGTTAATGATTACAGGAGTTTTTCCTTAAAATTTTCATTCTTTCCTGTTCTTTTGTGACAGGATGGACACGTAGGGTGGCTCTAAAACCCTTCCCTGCGGGCTGTCACCAGAGAGAGATTATTTACTAGTGGCTGGAGATCAGGAGATATATATATATATGTGTATATATATATGTATATATATATATATTCCCCCCCTCCATGTATATGTTTACTTCCTGTCCCCCTCCCCTCATGTCCTCCTTGAATCTTGCTGATGTAAAGTTCTGTAGTTGGGAAATACAAATGGTATTAAATAAGCTCCTTCTGCTGCTGTCATTTGGTGAATATGTGTGACCCCACCCTGTACCAATAGTTAGAAGAGAAAACGCTGTGGTCACAAGTGATAAGTAAACATATACGTGGATTGTGTATCTTTAATACCGGTTATGCAAACTACTCCTTTTTTCCCCCCCCCCCCTTTCTCTAGGAGCGGTATGTGGCAAGCCTAATGCCTTTGCAAAAATGCATATCACCGTGGAAGGTAAGGAAATATAGTTTTAATGAGCTGGAAACTGGTGATTAGAGAACGTATGGTATGCTAATGATTTTTTTTTTCTTCTCACAGAGCCCCCCCCAGCTGAGGCAGTTTAGCCAAGATGACTTCATGAAGACATTGGAAAAAGCAGGACCACAGCTCACATCAGGTTTAAAGGGAGACTGGATAGGACTTTACAGGTCATTTCTTTCATCAGCATAAAAAACTAAATTATGTCCATGAAGACAGATCAGTAATACAAATGCTCCTTTCCAGATCAAACTTATTATTGATTTTAGACTTACTTGTAGAATATATGCTCTAATAGGCATTGATAGTGCTTAGTATATTTCACTCGCTCAAAACTGTTCTGTGTGAGCTGTTAATGGTTTTCATAAGATACGATTAACACCAGATCTCTGTATATACCAATATTATTTCTGGTTTTATTTCTGGTTCTAACTTGATTCCTCTTTCCAAACACAAAGGTAAAAATGAGGATATTTCAAATTGAGCCTTGTTTTTTTCCTGACAAAAATCTTTATTGTCTTTTGTACTCTTTTATTTATATTGTTTTCTCAGTCCTTCTCTTGTTAATAGAAGCACCTGTTATGCTTCACTTCAGAATTTTTATTTTTTTTTTGAAAGTAAACAGAGGAAGGGTCCTAATATCTTCTCGAACATCAAACATAATTACATTTGGTGACATGGAAAACAGTGTTATCAAAATTAAAATTAAAATGGATTTTGCTTTGGTGTTTTGCCAGGCATTTTTTGAAATCGCCCAACTTCGATGGTTGGTTTAGGAGCCGGCAGAAAGAAATGACACAGAAGTTGGAGGCCCTTCATTTGGAAGCACTGTGTAATGAGGTTAGAAAAACGTGTGCTTATGATTATATTTATCATCTTGTAATAAAAACTTTTCATCCAGCTTCCTTCCTTGGTGTTCCAACACATTTTTAGTTGTGATATGGTTCGTAGCTTTGAAGGTGTAAACTCAGTACCATAGGAAATGGGCAGCTCGTTAGGTGTGGATGGTAAATAAGCCTATGACTGGTCCGGAGTAATTGGAGAAGTGAAATCTGTTTGATGGGTAACAAAATGCCACAGAAATAATCTTATGTTGTAAGATCTATACTTAAGAAGCTGAAGCGGATATTGATATAATTAGAGTTGGAACAACTCATAAAGCAAGGTGTTGCAAGAGGGGAAGAGATTGTACAACTGAAGAGGGAATAGGAAGAACAAAAAAATAAGTCAACACCAGAGCTTTAAAAGAAACAAAAAAATTGCACCAGTTATTTTTGAAAAGCCATGGATTTTATCCCTTGTCAACTCTCAAGCAGTACATTGTAGGAACCCAAACAGATTGTTCAAATAGAGCAGCCCAGTAATTTGCAGGGCAGTAGAATAGCCACGTCAGTTACATCGCCTAGAATCTATTTGATTGTATTTGGCATTAAGTTATTGTAAAGAAAAGGGATTGTGTCACAGATTTATTACTGGCTCTGCTCCTTAATAGCTTTTTCTTTTGATCCAAGTGTTAACATCTTTATGTACATGAGCAAATGTCTTTAATTAGATGAATAGCAAAGGGGTAGGGGAGGAGAAGTTGCGTAAGAAAATTCACATAATGAGTACATTTGACTAATTATCAACTCTGGGTTGTCCTTCAATGCCCTAGAAACAAGAAGTGCTGCCTGGCACTATTTTAATATTTCATTGTGCTGGGAGATCTGACCTGCCAAACACTGCCATTTTGCATTGTAGATGCTATTTTTGAAAAAAAGCCAGTTTGGCGCGATTTTTCTTTATTTGTTTGTATTGCGTTTGTGTTCTAGTCTCCTGTTTTGCTAAATCCTGGGCAAACAGGCAAATAAAGTAGATTTTGCATTCACAGTAGAGATAGTACATAAGTGAAGGAGTTTAGTAAATGGCATGAGAATAAGGAAAAGTAGGAGAACCATTGTGAATAGTAGGTGTAAATCAATACTACTTCTGAAGATTATATATGTTACCGTAAATATTTCAGTGCTTAATTTTTGTTCTTTTTAGAACTTGGTGTTCTGGAGTCAGAAGCATAGTGAAGTAGAAACTGTGGATCTTGTCTTAAAGTTAAAGAACAAACTGGTAAGTAACTGAATTGAACATGCCTCAAATTTGCTTAACCAGAAAAGTATTATATAGTCATGTTTACAGGTACTTAAATGAAAATATTCTTTATGGTCTAGGTAGCTCAAGGATGCAGTCATTCGGGTTTTTAAAACAAAACCAGTTATTTCAGCTGTGACTGAAGGGTTAGTGAGCTGCTTCAGCGATCTTGGAAGCGTTGCACTGACCTTGCTCTTTAAAACTAGTTGAAACTTTGTGACTGATCGGATGGGAGCAAGGCTGAATCCTCAGAGCAGCAGAACAGCAAATTTTCTTGTGATTACTGAAAGTCCAAAGCAGTGTTAGGTCATGCTGTTGTGTGGTTGTTAAGGAAACCTGCTATTGTCCAAACTCCTAGTCGGTTGACAAATAAGGAATTAATTTTCCAGATTTGCTAATATGTCACTTTGGTGTGTCGTAAGGTAAACTTGCATTTAGCAGAACTCATGTTTTATTGTATGTTTGCAGTTGCAGGCTGACAGAGAACAGCTTCCTGTGAAAACCGACACATTGAAAAAGCTGCAGACGCACATCAATGATATCATACTGGCACTTCCCGATGACTTACAGGACATCTTGCTCAAAACTGGCACAACGTGATTTCTACTGGGCTTTTTTGTGCAGAAAACAAAAGGTAGATATCGTTGCACAGAAGACCGTGGCTTACCAGCTTCAGAACACAGCTCGGCATTGTATATTAACACTACAAGTGGACTGTCCCAATAGTATAGCCCCCTATACTATTTTCACTGTTTTTTCCACTGAAATACCAATGCAACTAAAGGAATTCCTGTGTCTAATAATGTTGGAAATAAGTGCTCTTAAAGAAAAACTTGTGGGCAGTGAAGCTGTACCACAGTGTAGGACCACGGTGCAGTGCTGGCATTGCAGAATTTTCCAATTGGTGCTGCTGTTCCCAGTCCTGATAACTCAGGGGTAGCAATATTGATCAGTACTGGCCTGGCCATGTAGTATCTGATTGCTTTATTTTGGTTTTTCTTTTAGTTTTCATCTAGTGATAGGCCCAACTGGCATATTATGTGACTTGGTCAAAATACATGAGAGTTGAGGTGTTTTACTGGTAAATCATTGCTTCCGAAAAACTCTTTCAGGGACAGCTGAAATAATCAGATCAGTTCTTAACTTTCTTCCTTTTGCCTTCTTAACATCTTTCCAAACCCACGTTAATTTAGCCTCTTTAAAGAAGAAAAGGCAGCTGACAAAAATTTCCTGAAGTCTCCTCCATTCAATGTCAGTTGATGAGGGTGCTCTTACTCCACATGCCTTAAATATAAACTACTTGTGTACTAACGGTGTGTTTAAACTGCTGACATTCGGGATTTAAAATGGATCAGTAGTGTAAATGTAAGTATGCAGTATTCATCACAGGAAATACACACAGTGGAGTTCTAATATGGCTTTTAAAACCAGTTATTTCAGTAGAAGTAGCTGATAAACCATCTGTTTTACTTGGGAGATCATAGCGGCCAGCTCCTGTTCTAAATTTTTCTTTTTTACTTATACCAGTGGGGTGTTGGAGGAGGTGGTGGGGCTGGAGGGAGAACATGCTGCCTTCAGCTGAAAAAAAGCCTATGGAAAGGTCAAACTGTTGCCAGAAAAGATTGTAGCATGAAATTATTCTCAGTATATGCATATTCTCAGACGTGCATAGAGTAATTTCCTCTTGCATATTAAGCAAGAAGAATGTGTCGTTTATCTTCTTGAACAAGTTGCAGCGGTATGTATTAATAAGAACTCAGCTGCTCCACATGCAGTGTTGTTCTGCGACCAGTTTCAAGTAGGATAAACTGCTATAGTGTACACACAGCATACACTTTTACCTGACAAGTGGATCACGGTTATAAAAAAAAAATCTGCTTTTAAGTGCTTGGATAGAATTTTTAAAAACTTATTACATAATCCTGCTATAAGAATATGCTTTTGTATGATAAATATTTCATACCCTCTTTCTAAAATCGTCTTATTTAGATATAAAGTGTCAGAATGGTATTTTTAAGAAAACATGTATTTTAATACTGTGATGGTTTGTATACAATTACTCGTGACCAAACGTTTAATGTATCTATTATGTTACTCAAACTACACCACTTCAGCATTAATTTCTAACTTGCAAATTTTTTTGCACAGCCTGACGAATAGCATTTCTAATCCAGAGATTAATAAGTGACCATTCTTATAGTAAATTATCTTAAATATTTAACCTGGAGCACTGTGTAGTTTCTTGGAACCATGTAAACTGGTAACAACTATGATAACTATCACATGACTGCAAATATGTATTTTTGTAAAAGAAAATAAACGGTTTGATTTTTATTTTTTTATTTGGAAGTTATTTGTCTTAGATGATGGGTGTGATTTGTTCCTGTGTTTTCCCCCCTCTCCTGTGTCAGCAAAGCTGTTCAGCAGCTTGTAGGGAGCTGCTGGGTCTGACTTTGTGAAGATGTTACCCCTTGGTGGCCAGAAATACCTGAGGAGAGGAGTGGTTGGTGTAGTTTGATCGTCGTCGTGGTTGTGATACAACAGAGCTGTGGGAAAGCAAAGGGCAGGGTCTGGCTTCCAAGCGAAATGTGTCCAGAGTTCCGTCTGCTCCTGTGCACACCTGAGAAGCCCCGGAGAAACACGGCGGTGGGAAGCAGCCTGCAAGCAGAGCTCAGTTCGGGTTTATTTAATGGAGCTGAGTTTAATTTAAATCCCTGAAAAACTAGATGCTTAAACAGAATTAGAATCTTGTTCAAAAGAAAAGCAAAAAGTTGTACAGTTGTTTGCTGTCTTCAGTGACTTGTAATGCTTTTAGTAATGGTTCAAAAGGACCTTAACTTATAACTACACATCTAGGCAAAATGTAGTCACTGACACAGAACAGTGTTTCCTCAGGGCAGGTTTCTGCTCTTGTCTCCTCTCCCTGCAGTCCCATTACACTGAGTGTGCATATTTGGACTAGGGATGCTTCAGCTGTAGTGCTGCAGCAGAGGAATTGCATCAGCTGCAGGAAATAGTTGCCAGCTTGGTGAGCTGGAGCTTTCCCCCATTTTTTGGTTTTTGTTTCATTTTTAACTCAAGGTGCTTAAACTATAGATAAAGAGCTTGTACTAACCCTCATTCATATGACGCTTGACAGCTAACGGGCAGTGCAAAAAACTACTAGTTTCAGTAACTTTGTCTCAGTCTTCATCTAACTTAGAAAAAATGAGATATATATATGTATGTACACACACATTGTTTGAACCAGGATGGGAAAAAGTCCCGAAGTGATGGAGAGAATACCTGGATGATCGAAAGGGTCCTAGAAAACAGGTAACAGCTGTTCAGTAAAAAAAACCTGGAGATACAGGGCCCCAGTTGGGTCATCAAAGTTAAGACTGACTCAACCAGGCGGGTGATACCTCCCTTGAAAATTTTAGGGCTTTTGTTTGAACCAGGGGGTCCTTGGGCCAGATTGCTCAGCCACTTCAGTGTTCAATGCAGCTCCTGTTACGTTGCCCCAAATTTAATTCTTACCCTGCTATGGGATTTTTGCAGTAGCCGTGAAAGAAGCTGTTCCAGCTGGTTATGAAATTAAACACACCCCTCAAAAAATGGCATGTTTCTAAGAGACCGTGGATTCTTTTGTTTTATTTCTGTGTCACTTCCCTATATCTGCTGCTTCCTGGCCCAGAGCCCATGTAGGTTCTGGTGCCAAGATCCCGGGTCTTGTCTCCATGGTGCAGCCCTGGAACTCTGCAGAGCGTCCAGGTCATACAAACCGTGTAAGAAACAGATCCTGCAGTCATCAGTGTTCCAGTGACAGAGTTTTGTGCGGTTTGCTTTGTTTTTTGAATGACCTGGCTCTGTTGCTACTTGGCATTTGTTTTGCCCTGAACCCCCCATTTCTCTGTCTTGCTCTCAGCTGTCCTTAGGCCCTCGGAGAGAAGAGCCTGCTGGCTGTCGCGGCTCAGCCCCCGCACAGCGGGCAGTGAGCGGCGGTGAGGTGAATTCCCGGGGCCGGGGTGCCCGGGACCGCCGGTGGGCCCGCGGCGCTGGGCCCGGGCCTGTGAAGCGGCTCGGCCCGGTGGACTACATTTCCCGGCATGCCGTGCTCCGCCTCGCCCGGGGCGACCGGAAGCCACGGCGAGGCCGGATGTCCGCCCGCAACTACACCCCCCATCATGCACTAGCAGCAGCGCCTGGGACGACCAGGGCGCGGAGTGGGCGCGGCGCCTGCTGGGAGTTGTAGTCCCTCCCGCCGTTGGGCGCTCGGGCCGTGCGGCGGAGGGCGGTGCCGCCGCCGGGGGATGTGGCGAGCGTGACGTGATTTTGTCCGCGTTGGAGCCGGGCGGCCGGGGCGAGCGTGACGTGGCAGAGAACGAGCGAGCGAGATTTCCCGGTTACACAGCAGCAGCTCCGCCGTCGTTGCTGCCGCCTGCGCCGTATAAAGTCGGCGCCGCCGGGCGAACGCCGCAGCTCGGCAGCCTCGTCGCTCGCGGAGGGATCCGCCAGCGCAGCCCGGCGCTCGCCGCACTCCTCCCGCCGCCTGCGCCGCCGCCCAGCGCCCGCCGGAGCCGCCATGGGCCTCACCATCTCCTCGCTCTTCTCACGCCTCTTCGGCAAGAAGCAGATGCGCATCCTCATGGGTAAGGGGCGACCGCGGCGCGCAGCCGCCGCCCCCCCGGAGCTCAGCGGCCGTTCCGCCCTGCCCGGCCGGGCCCGCCCGCTCCCTCACGGACGCGGTGGGGGAGGGGAGGCCGCGGGCTCCGGGTGGGGGAGATTTGTCCCGTCCCGTGGTGTGGGGGACGGAACACCCCCGTGTCCCCTCCCTCAGGGCTTGCGGGGCCGGTGGGAAGTGAAGGAGCGGCGGGGGAAGGGCTGGGGGTGGCGGTGTGTCCGCCCTTCCTCCGCCGGCCGCTCGGTTCCTTGATCCCCGTCCCCGCCGCCGGGGTCGCGCTGGGCGGTGAGGGGCAGAGCCCCCGGGCTCCGGGGCGCCCGCTTCCCCCGGCACCTGCGTTTCCGCTCGCGTTGGGCCGGAGCACAACGTAGAACAAAGATGGAACTGCGGGAGGTGCCGCCGGTGCCCGCGGGGCCGAGCGGGGCGGCCCCTGCCCGGGTTCGCGGCCCGGCTGCCCCGGCACCGGGGCTGTCCCCGCAGGCCGGGACAAAGCCGGGTGTGTTCGACACCAGGAGCCAAAGAAACTGCCGTATAATGGCCGATTCTCGGTAACTACGGTGTCTGTGTCTCTTGTGAAAGGGCATTTCAGTATAGCATCTGTGCACTTGAATTCTCCCGAACTTAATGCACAAAACCTTTAGGCTTTTTTTTTTTTTTTCAGTGCTTACTTAGTTTTGCTCTCTGTCCGTAACTATTTATTTGTAATTAGGTTGCAGTTCTCTTGACACTGACTGTGTTACGATTTGAAGCCAGTGGCTCTTGAAGATTCTCACTGCAAGATTATAGTTCAGAAGGTCAAAGCGAGCACACCCTGCATTCCATATTTCCTCCCCCGCTTCAGCTCTTCCACCCACCTGCCCACCCCTGCAAGCTTTGTGCACAAACAGATCTTAACCCCCCAATTTTTTTCAAATTCTGTTACCGAAGTGACTGGAGCTTGATTCATGGCCATTGACTGAAGTGGTTTGTCCTAAGAAATTACATGAAGTGCTCATTTCAATACAGCTGGCAATGGAGCTGGGCCCTGACCGTGAAACTGGGCACGATGCTGGTCCTTAACGCTGCCTGGGTGCACACAGCAGACACAGTAATGCAGCTTTTTAAATTATAATGCTCCATGTTCTCCATACGTTTTGCGATGACAGAGTTCTTTGTTGCATGCGCAGTAACTTTTATTGTACCTTCTCTGTTTGAAATTAGAGATGCTTTATCCATTTCAAAATAACGTGAGTATTTTTTGTCTTTGAGACAACTTAGTACCTCTGTTGGTTTCAAGGAAGTGATTTGACTGTCTCACATACAGCCAGACTCTTCATATGACTTGAAATGAATTAAGTAAAAATCTTCGGATGAGCTTGATTGTAGGGTGACACAGTGTCTGTGTTGAGAGAAGTGGTATAAAGGTAAAAGTGAAGAAATACAAACCTATAGTAAATTGGGATTCGTTAATTTTATTATTTTAAGCTGGCTTTTGATTGTAACGTGAATGTCATGATGTCATGAATCAGTTACATACAGTAGAAGCTTTTTTTTTTCCACCCCCCTTGTCTGAATATGGGAAACATTAATTTTGGAAGCAGCAACACGCTATTCTGTAGTAAATTTTGGAAGTCTCAGTCTGACAACCAAAATCTCTTGGTGTTTATGTGGGTTCCATTTTAAAAGTCAGTTCTCAATTTTTCTGCATCTGTGGTTTAAATGCAGTTCTGTGCTGTGATAACTAAGGCAGCTTAATAATCGGCCACCGAGGAAGGCTGGTGAGGGAGGAAGGTGGTGTGGTCACAGGTGCTGTTCCCAGGGACAGGTGAGCTGCGATCTTGAGATTGAGAAACGCCTGACAGGCTGTGAATGAAACCTTCTGAGGAGTGAGGGGCTGGGAACCACGCTGCTTGTGACAGCGACACAAAGCGTTGGAGGTGGTTTTTCTCCAGGTAGAGGAAGAGGATGTTTGAGTCCATTTAAAGATAAACAGTTACAAGCGCAAGTCTGTGCTTCCCATCTATACTTCGTTACCTGAATGCTTTGTGGTTCCGCTGCTGACTGTCATACCCTACGTCGGGATTCTTACTCCTCAGCCCTGACAGTGGGCAGTAATGCAGTGGGATCAGAGTGAAACGTGGAATTGGAAATTTGCATTATTTGGGGGTTTAAGATTTAGGTTTTAATCTTGATTGTTAAGTCAGCTTCAGCTTTCTGGCATGGAAGTAGCTCATAGATTCACAGTAAGTGTTCCAGTGCAAATGTGAACGTGTGGTTACTCTTGGACTACTAAAAGCAATAGTTACACTTCCTAGCAGCTCAAAAGATAAAATCTGATTTGGTGCTCTAGAATTTCTTGTTCTAAAAAGGGTCAGTAAATGGTGAATTGGTGTAAGAAAAATGAATGGAGGCTATGCTCTTGATGACTATTGCTTGCTTAGACTTCATAATATTTGCAGTTTGGCTAAAAGAGGCCGTTTTTGAAAACAGGGTGATGGTGTTTTGCAGGAGTTGCCTCCCCTCAGTTAAAAGCCGCTGTCCCAGGTGTGGAGCCAGACGGAGCAAACCTGTCTCCAGAACTCACCTGCCTCTGTGCAAAGTCCAGCAGCTCGGGTAGATCTGCGGATAAGAGCGGATTTGGGCACACACGGTCCCCGGGCGTTGTTTGTGCAGCCAGTGCCGCCTCCTGCCAGCCCGCGGCCACGGCTCCTGGCGCGGAGCGGAGAGCCCGGCGGGAGCGCTTGAGGCTGGGAAAGACTTGAGAAGTCTTGAGTAGTTTCTAATTTCTTAACTCTGAGTCATATCTTCAAATGGTTCTCAATACCATATGTGTGTTCTTTGAAATGAGATTAGCTGGGTTTTTTTTTTTTGGTCTTATCTATAGTATAACCCCTAAATACACTACATTTATGTAGATGACACCATCTCTTTTCGGTTGCTAATTTTAACAAATCCTGTCAGGGTTTGTTCTACTGATAACTGTTCGGGGGTTTTTGGGGGTGGGAGAAGAGTTTGTATGTAGAGCTTTAATTGGTGGTTTGCTAAACGATCTTAATTTTGATTTACTGGAAAACCATCACATATAATGCACATATGCAATACATGTTTTCTTGTAAAGATGTAGGCATCCTACCAATGACCACTGTGAGCTATGTGAGCATAGCCTTCGGCTTCAAGCTTTGTGCTATGAAAAACATCGGTTTTCAGTATCGGTAGTGTATTTGAGGTTTTCAGAGTTTACGTAAAGCGTTTTCTGAGGCTTCCTGACACGTTCTTGCTCTGGGGAAGCGCTCACACTGGCAGGTTTCATTGCTTGCAAGCTCTTGTGAAACTTCTACTGCACCCTGTATTTTTTTTGTTCATGCTTGTGTGTCATTCTAAAAGAGACCAACACAAGAGCAAACTCAAAACTCTTATCTTGAATTTGAGCATTTGGGGAGTTTACCACCTCTCAAGGAGCTTTGGTTTTGACAGCAGATTTTGTTTTTTCCCCTCTGCTTCTGTGTCATTAACAATTAGAAAAACTTTTGTTAACACGCAGTGAGAATACCAAGGAAGCTGCGTTGGCCTGTGTAATCCTGTTCACAGCATCAGAATGTAGGACAATTACAGATGGGGTTTTTAGCTAGTTTGCTGTAACAGCAGTTTGTGTCTTGAGAAGGAGCGTTTTTTAAGAGTTCGGTTTCATTCTGAATAAGCAGGTAATTTCAAATTCCATTTTGTTGCAATGCTAAGGAAACAGTTTTGTTATTAGTAGTCAAGTCATCAAACCACTTGAAGCTTAATATATTGCAGTCACCAAGTATGAAATTAACTCAGAGCACTTAAGAACGTTATCAAACAAGGGTAACATTTGTTTTGTTGTGCAAGTGTTATTTAATTATTTGAGTTTTTTATTTTTGTTTGGGCGAAGTTTTATTTACTATTTTAAGTTCTGCAAATAGACGTACTGTTTATTTAGGTGCTTGTGTGCTAGCATTGGGTTCTAATGTAAAGAATTCTGTTCCTAGTTGCTCTTATGTGTTCTGAAATACTCAACAATAAGCAATTGCACAAGCAGGTTTAGGGAACTACAGCGATGTTAGTGATGCCTCCCAAAAAATGTCTTTGAGGCTTCAGTTTATGGTGAGGTTTTTTGGGGTTTTTTTTTTTTTAAGGATTACATATTTACCCTGTAGCTTACTCTGAAAACCAGCAAGCTTAAGGTTTGTTGTAGAAACAGAAGAGCAAATTTTGGTGCAGAACGTCTGTAAAGTGGACACTCGTGAAGAAAGTGTTCTAGTGGATCTCCATGAATAAAGTGATATCCCAAAGAAGAGTTACAGCCCTTGGAGTATACCTGGGGGGTCCTAACGTGTGTGTGTCTTTGTCAGTGCAAAATAAATGTTTTGGCAAAGGGACAAGGGGCTGGAATGAGTGAGGCTGAAGTGATTTCCATGGGTAAAGCCAACTCCTGTTGGTTCAGTTGCGTGTGAAACCGGCTGTAGCTGAACACTGAGTGAGCGAGACCTTCCCCAGCATGGGTGCCAGGTAACAAACGTGATCCCTTACAAACCACGTGCTGCTGGTTGCTGGGCATTTAAAACCGTCCTGCCTTAGAAGAGACTGTCAAAGTGAACGAGGAAACTTAAGTAACACAAGTGCTAATTGCTTGTTCTCTCTCTTGGTGCTGGGTAGAGGAGATGGGGAGAAAGTAAGTAGAATATCAACAATGACTTAAGAGTATTTGAAAAGCTTTCTTCTCAGAAAAAACACTCTGCATGTAAAATGGCATATTTCTGTATTTTTAAATTCGACGGTTGTAGTTCCTATTTTGAACTAAATCAAGTTTTTGTTTATTCTAGTTGGTTTGGATGCTGCTGGTAAGACAACTATTCTTTATAAACTGAAACTAGGAGAAATTGTCACCACAATTCCTACTATTGGTAAGATAACCAATTCCAATATCTTATTTCTTGTTACTCTGGTGTTGTAGAGTCGGACTTGTGAAGGGTGTAGAGCTTTGTGTCTTTGCTGTTAGTATAAGAATCAAGACCACCGTGGTGTTTCTGGTACTGCCCTAACAAAACCACGTCAGACCAGAATCTGTTCTGACCGCGGCCAGTAGCTCAGGGTACAGGACCCAGTTAAGTACCAGTACTTCCCCCAAACACCACGTGGATCAGCGTCTTGCTGAACCAAAGGTGGCTTTTATTGGTTAATTCATTATTTTTTTCCCTTCCGTCAATTTTCTTCTCGATCTGGCAATTCAATTCTGATAAGCCGTTTCATGTAAATTTGGGAGAAGTACAACTTAGGAAGTAACTGTCTTTAACATGATTAGAATTACATTTTAACACTAGCATTAACTATTTCTAACTGCTTGACTTTTTTTTTTTTTTTCTTTTAGGTTTTAATGTGGAAACAGTAGAATATAAAAACATTTGTTTCACAGTTTGGGATGTTGGTGGTCAAGATAAAATTAGACCTCTTTGGAGGCATTATTTCCAAAACACGCAGGTGAGAGCTCTGAGTTGGTAATCATCGAAGGCCTGTTTTCTAGAGCCTTGTTATACACAGGAAGTTGTTTTCCGTCCCATCCTTTCAGAAAGGCTCCTCACTCCTGCAAGCTCTAAGGGACACCCAGGTTTTATTGTAGGTGAAGCTGGTTTGTCACCCTGAAGGGACCAGGTCTAATCCTGAGCCTGGCGAGGCTGAAGGGTTGGGGATCCCGGGGGTTCTGTAACGTGCCAGAGCCCCTACTTGGTTTGGGAGGAACTCGCCCAGTTTGCCTTATCTGTGCTTTGATCTATTTGAACTGGCATTGGCTTGTACGTAAGAAATGTTGTGGGCTAAGTACCCTTCTACGTATTCTTCTTTTCTAATCAGCTTCAAAATCTACAGCTTTACCATGCTATATCAGGGTATTTAGCATGATGATTATCTAAAAATGTCATAAAAGGTCTTGTTACTGATTGATTAGAAAGTGTCAGCTTCATATTGGTGGGACTGCTGTCATTTTTGGTGACAAATGTGATTCTTTCTTTTAGTTCACAACTGGTGAGGTATGTTGCTTATTAGTATCAGGAAACTTTGGGACTGGATTTTTTTATTCCGTGTTGAATATAGAATTGTTTCCAAGAAACTTCTGAGTAGCGTAACGGATGTGATTGGTGCAGAAAAACGGAGAACTCCGGATTGACAAGAAAGAGCTGGCAAAGTACAATTGTTAATAGAGTAATACTGAGTTTCAGTTCCTTATTCAGCCCTATTACAAAATATTTTTAAACAATGTTTCTGTTTTCTTAAAGAGAATAATAAAATGTAAGGTTTTCAGACCGAAACTTTGCTGGTGTCTCTTTTTTTTTTTTAATTGCAAACTAATGAGTCATGCACTAATCTATAAACTGACATCACTTTTTTGATTTACAGGGTCTAGCTTTATTTTGCAGTTTAAACTTACTATGTAGTTGTTCAGACAAACCTTTTGCATTGCTTAGGCAGAAATTTCTGACAAATTTGCATATCTAAGAGAAGGGACAGTCACAATATTCAGAGTTTTTTATTTTTTTAAATAATACTGCATGTTTACATTGGTTTTTTTAAAACTGCTTATCTTCTTACAGGGCCTCATTTTTGTGGTAGACAGCAATGACAGAGAGAGAATCCAGGAAGCCGCAGAAGAGCTGCAGAAAATGGTAAATATCAATCCCTTCTGAAATGTAATTGTTACACTTGGTCGTGGTTTTGGTAGTATTTTGGTAATTCCGCATCACGTACTGCACTCGGTTGTAACTGCAACTCTGTAGGGAGCTTTAGCTCAGGAACTACTGATGTGTGAGAACATTCCTTCGTAAAACCTGAAGACAAATGCAGCAGATTAAGAAAGAATTTTGGAAAAACAAATGGGTGTTGAGAATTTCAGCAGTAAGGTGCTGGTCTATTTAAACTTCCTGTTGAGAGAACATCTCCTTAGTTGTAGGAGATGTTCTGCTGGGTACTTGCTGAATTTCAGTAAGTACTTACTAATGACTTCTGGAACAAGTGTTTATAACCCTTAAATCAGTATTTAGCTTTCTTTAGTGCTTGTTGAAGTAACTGAAGTACTTGAGTGGGCTGCTTTAATAACCTGAGGGTTTTTTCTGTAGCTCCAGGAGGATGAGCTGCGAGATGCGGTGCTGCTGCTGTTTGCCAACAAGCAGGACCTGCCCAATGCCATGGCAATCAGTGAAATGACAGATAAACTAGGGCTTCAGTCTCTGCGTAACAGAACTGTAAGTGCTAAACCTCCTGGGTCCTGAACTCTTGTCTGCCTTAATTATATATCATAAACAGTATCTCATCGTAAAGGGACGTTTTCACCTCTTTCTGTAGGAAGATGTGTGGTCGTGCTATTAAACTCTGTAGTACATAGTTTAAGGTCCTTGTTCAAAGTAAGTGATTTAGAAGTGTAATCCAATGTGTGCAGCTCTTGCAGGTGTTTCTCACCTTTTCCTGGAAAAATACAGATATTCCAGGCTGCCACTGAAATACAGCTCTCAGACATGTTTGTCAAACTGTGTGGTGGGCTTTCCGTAGGGATGCTTCACATGAAGCGAGTATTAGAGAATGATGGATGGTTTATGTCTGTATGTCGACACACTAAGATTATATCTATGCAAGGTGTTTTAGAGGTATGTTAATTTAGATAGTTCCATGTCCATTTCCTGAAGAGCAGTCTTGAAAAAAACAAGAAGCTGTTTTTCAGCTTATAAACCAAATGCAAGTTCTGTCTTTGTTTCTTGGTGCATTAAGCAGTGTCCTGGCATTTGTGGGCCAATACTGTGTTTGGGTTATGTCTGAATCCCACCTGCTGGTATATACTTTCCAAAACTTACAAAAGTACAATCTGTTCAATATTGACTCTACTAACAGGGCAAAACAGTGTTTAAAGAACACTATTAGAGTGTGTCCAGGTGTCACCTACTGTGGTAACATAGCTTGCACTCTTGTCAGTTTTTAAGTCTAATTTTGTGTGTGTTCTGCGTTCGCAGTGGTACGTCCAGGCTACCTGTGCTACGCAAGGAACCGGTCTGTACGAGGGACTGGACTGGCTGTCAAACGAGCTCTCGAAACGTTAACTCCAACTGGATGACTCTCACCAGGGACATGTTTGATATAAGTGGTCTAGGCTTGTTACAACAAAATTAGTTTGCATCTTGGTTATTACAGTATCTGGAACTGGTATTTGGGCAGGATCTTACAGCGTTTCAACTTATTTTGTTGCCAATTATTGTTTACCGAGCTACATGTTGCAAAGGTAGCAATATGCTTGGGTAAAAATCTCCTTAACTTGGAAAAAGTGTATCTTCTGATTTTATTCCCTTGTTAGCCTAAATGCCTGAATATAGTTATTGTGACATCTTTAAGATCTGTTTTGAATACTCTTTTGAGCCCAAATAAATTAATGTTTTAAATTTTTTTTTCTCCCTGCTACTTTTAGTTTACTGATGCCCTGTTTCATTCCTCAGACAGTCTGCTGATTTAAAAAATGTAGCATTCCGTATGTATTTATTTCTCTCCCTTGCCAAAAAGAATTCCTAGTACTGCTTGTTCCAGCCAAGGACATGCTCTAAAACACTATACAAATCTACTGCACTGAGGAACGTTTTATTAAACCTTGGGTTCTATCAGCCCAACTTGCCTTTGTGTGAATTGGATTTGATGGGTAGAATAGTTCTGTGCTGGTTGCGAAGAGCTCATGTTGAGGTTGTTTTTAATATTCAGCAGATTGTCTTCCTTTATATTGTATCTCTTTTTTTATGTTGCATGTTGCTTTTTGGTATCAGCCTGACTATTTTTGCCCAGTGTATAATAGTTCTGCTGAAGTTTTACTGTTTGTTGGTGAACATATCTTCATAAAGAAATTTTGGAAAATTCATCAAACTCAATGGATTAGTTTCTTCATAACCCACTTGGAATTATTCCTAATAAAATGATAAAATGTATAGTTCTGTGTATGCTCTTCTTGATTCCTAAAGTAGTTTAACCTGCAAGTTAATCACTTATTCTTTCTCCCTATACTGAGCTTTCCTGCAGCTTGATTGTGAACATCAATCTCGGATTTTCTCTTGTTCAGAGCTCTGTAGAGCAGGACGTGGAAGGTGGGCAAAGTTGTATATGGTGCAGTAAGAGTAGCTGTGCTCAAGACTTGGATAATTCTGTGGGTGCCTTTTGAAGCTGTAAATCTAAAATTCCTTTTTAAGATGTCCAGATACGAAAAAGCTAACAGTTACAAAAATTGTAGCAGAACAAATCCAAACTGCCTGGAAAGCATGCATGTCTGTTCATAGTTGTATCTACACTTAGAAACCAGCCTGGGTTCTGGCAGGAGAATCACCAGTCCTGTTGGTGGCTAGAACAAGGTTTTATGAATGGTGATAGTCACCCCAAAAATCAGTTCTATGCAACTTGTACTGTCTACTGCCATGCTTTTGCCCCTTATACTTCTGTAGTATAAAAGACTTAAATTACCTATTAGTAGCAGGCTCAAAAACATGTTATTTTAAAATGTTTTTCTGCTGCATGGGTGCAAGTACGGCTTAATCTTCCAACTCAAATATTCTATTAATATGTCTTTAGGAACCCAAAGCATTATTTCCTTGCAGTGGTTCAGAGCCCACCCCGCACAGTCCAGCAGGCACCACAGCAAGAGCCACGACCACCAACCCTCAGCAATACGCTAAAGAAAGCGACTCCCTGGTTTGAGAAGTAAATGGAGCTGGCGGTGAGTAGTTGTGCACAGGGTACACAGCTCTTGTCAGCCTGGGTGGGCTTGTTTTTCCACAACAGACACTAGTAACTAGAAAAAAAATGACAGACCCCTGAAGAGGGAACTTTATTAGGTGAAAGAGGGAGATCGAGTGAAATGGTTTTCAAATGCTGTTTAACATGGACTAACGATGCAGGGAAAGGAGCTTGTTAAATGATCCAGGCCCTCCAACACATTCAATGAAGGTACAGATAAAACACATTTCCCCACACCCATGTGATCTCTTACAAAATAGGGAAGCCAAGGCTATTTCTAGAAGGAAAAAAATCATGGGTAAAAGCACTAGTAAAAATTTGTGCTTTTGTATGCAACAGAAGAACAAAATGGAACAATTGTGGTAAAGGTCTGCAAGTCACTTGAGTTTCTTTTTAAAGATGCAGGCACAGATAGCTAACGCACCACACTGTCCTGTATCTCCCCCACCTGAAAACAGGTGATAGAGTTAAAAAGCTCCCTCCTGTCCAGAACTGCTTCTTCTAAACTTTAGTTTTTCATTTATTGCCAATGACTAAACAGCAGAACGAACACATGTTCAAAGTAGTTGCTACCTCCTTCTGTAGTCCAAGTTTACCAGGTGCTAAAGTTACCCTCACAACCCATATTTAGCGGGCAAGCAAAATGCTTCCAGATCAATTCTAGCTTTGAATTTAACATGTTTGATTGTTGACAGTCTATTCACTGACAATTAATGAACATCTTCTCAGAAGGTAGAGATACAAGTACATTGTTCGTGCCACTTACTAAAAAGTAATGGTGAACATGACAATTTCTGGACTTAATTTTAAAACATTGTCTTGTCATGACAGTAATTACAATGAGTTGAATCTACTAAATCCACTTGTTTTCAGGTTCTGCGTTTGGTTCTGAATTGAGCAGGGTTCAGTTTGTACACTGTCATATAAATCAGATTAAATTAATATCTTTAACAAAATAATTCTTTAAAAACAATAAAAAGGTATATGATAATCCAATTTTCAAAACCCCCTGTCCTAAATATATTTTTCTTATTAGGATATAAAAAGGGAAGGGAAAAGTCATGCAAATATTCTGAGCGGTGTGATAATACGCAGTAGAACCATTAAACACGTGAACTTTTCAGTAATTGTTCTGACTTCCCTTTTAGTAGCACACAAGCCAGGGTGTAACCTCAGTTCCCCAGCAGCGAATTAAATTTCATTTGAAAACCTCTAAAAGCACCATGCAAGAGCTCATTTATTTCCACTTTAAGTCACACACTAGTGCTATATGATCAGAAGGATGTGAAACGCTCGGCAAAGCCTGATGGGTTGTGACTTCTTCGTGACTGGGCAGCGGAATGACCTGTTCAACCTCCAGAGCGCTTCTGTCGATGAAAATATAGTCCAGGCACCCGTGAAACCCCCCCACGTAGTTTGTGTAGGCGGGCTCCCCGCAGGCGCTGAGCAGCTGCAAGGGGTGGCTCAGGGCCATGGTGCAGCGCTCGTCCTCTCCGTTGGAGGCCCAGTCCTCGTGGTCCTCGGCGATGCCGCCGCTGCTGATGAAGCTGTACGCTCCTGACGCCGGGGTGCTGTTGAAGTCTCCACAGAACACGATCGGAATGCTGGGATACAAATCACGCGCTACGTGCCTGATGTGAGACAAGGCTACAGCGATCTGGATGAGACGGATGTTCCCACCTAAGAACGTAAAAACTCATTAAATTCTTCACATTGGAGGAATTTTCCAAGTTGCTCCTTTAGGCACCTACCCTGCGCAGCTCTCAAACAGTAATCTCATTTCAAGTTTTCTGTGCACTACATTTTAGAATAGTTTTCATAAATAAAGAAGTCTTTGAAGTTTGTGACTATGAAAGTTTTAGAGTGGCAAAGTTTAAATTAAAACACACATGCAAGAACTCTGAACCTTGAACATTACAGCAGCTTTTCATGTGGGGGGAACCATCTTAATAGTGTTCCTAAAAGGCACAGAACCAAACCAAAACTAATTTAAGAGAGGAGAATCTCTTCTAAAAGCTTCTGTAGCCCGATTTGGTTGCCATTCTGGCAATACCGCAGTGTAGGTTCTTCAGGTACAGCAGACTGGGAAGCCATGAGCACACACAAAGCCAGCTCTGTTCTGTGGTCTGCTCTGTGTGCAAATCGTGTGTAACATGACTTGTTTTCAGCTGTATTTTACCGACTTCCAGGCAGACTAGAACAATCCTACTCTAAGGAAAAGAAAGAAACAGACACAGCAGCCTGGCTTGATTCACCTAGATGAGAAGCAAGGCAGGAAACCCTGCATTCCAGAAGAAAAGGTTATAGCTGCAAAAGAACGGGGGGAAATCTCCCCAGGAAGGACAGAAACCTTTACAAACCGAGTTATCCTACATAGAGGAACATGACAGAATTACCTTTTGGGTGCCAGTACAGATGGGTATTGGCTACACAAATCTTCCTGGCAGGATCGGTTGTAGACTGAAGAACTGAAACCTTCAAGAGAAAAATCAATCTTTGATAAGTCTTAAAGAAAGAGGTTATATAGTTTTTAAAACGCTTATGCCTTTATGGCAATCCAGCTCAAAGAACTGATGCTTGTAACTGATAAACAGTACAGCTCCTAATTCAAGTCTATTTATCTGGTCTGAGTATCAGCCAATAAATATCTTACCAATATTATCAATACATCCAGGTAATGACAAACATACTTTTGTTAATAAGCATCTGGTTTGGCCATATTTTTTCCTTCAATCCATTCCATATTTTTTCATAAGATGTTCTTAATGCTGTACCATTCTTAACTATTTTTATTTTCTAGTCTCCCACCTCTGCAACAGAATTGGAGCTATAGCTCTGGCAAGCAAACTAGCATTGCCTAGTTATTAAACTGAACGCAAATTCAGAGCTGATTTCTGTTATCAAGGGTAGCTTGTTAGTCCTACTCAGTCCATGAGCAGGAAACTCACCAACGAGCATTTCTGAAATTCCTGACACAGACTTAGATCTTACACATTTGTAGTTACACAGACCCACTGGCATCAACAAGCTCACAAACTCATCCAACCGTGTTTCTCTCCCTACTGTCACTTTGTGAAGTGGCATTATTAAGGCAAGCGAACATAGCTTAATCTCATTTGCAACTGATTTACAAGATTTAGGTTTTATCAAATACATATTCTGACACACGAGAGTAAGGAAGGAGTGAAAAACTTGGCAGCTAACACCACCAACCAGGAATCGAAATGTGGCCCAGAACCTCAACAGCTGTCTTCATCTTAAAGAGAATAGTTTTGCCTTTTTTTTTTAACCAAATTTTGGTAATTCCATATACCTAGTTTGGTAAAGTCTCGATATCTTGTTCCTAAGCTGCTGTTCTGCTCTATTCATTACCCTGGCTAACAGAGAAGGTATCACTGTTACATATGTTTGACGCTCAGCAAACCCAGCGTGTAGGAGCTGGTACCTGCAGCACGGATGATCTCTGCAGCACCTTCTCCTGCACCAGGGGGTACTTCGCCAGTTCATCACACAACTCCTTGTGCAGCGGGTCCGAGAGCAGCGCATCGCTGAACGCTATGTCGTGCTGGCTAAGGAGGCTGAATTTGGCCCTGCGGTAGAAAGTGGCCAGGCCTTCGTGCTGCTTCTCCTTGATCTTGAAGACACCTTCAAGTCCAAAAGCATCCAGGGCCGGAACCAAGCTGTCCACGAACACAGACTTATCCACCTCCTGCAGGCAGATGAGGTCGGCGTTGTAACCTGCCAGCTCCTTCTTGAGGAGGTTCTGCCGGTAGTCGAGCTCCAGGGCATACGGGGCGCAGTAGGGGTAGAGCACGGTGCGGGAGAACTCGGTCTGGGCGTAGGTGTCGGCCAGGATGTTGTAAGACACGGCGCGGACGGCGCGGTCCCCGCAGACCTTCCTGGTGTAGAGGTGCCGGGGGTCGAAGGTGCAGGCGCCGGGCCCGGCCTCCACGGGCCCGCTGCTCTCCACCTCGCAGGGCGGCCCGTAGCGCTGCGCCCCGTCCCCGGGCGTGCAGCGCAGCTTCAGCCGCAGCCCCACCAGCGCGTTGGACGGCGTGAAAACGCGCTCGGCGGCCGCCGCCTCCACCCAGCCCGGCCCCGCGTCGCTGCCCGCCGCCTCCCCGCCGGGCCCGGGCCGCCGCTCGCGGTACCAGCGGAACAGGCAATGCTGCGGGGCGGCGAACTCGGCGCTCACCTTGGGGCACACGGGGAAGCCGGCGAGCAGCGAGCGCGGCAGCTGCAGCTCGGTGAGCGCGGGCGGGTTGCGCTCCACGCGGTACCGCGCGTCCCCGATGTGCAGCACCGAGCCGTCCTGCCAGGCCGCCGCGTTCGGCACCTCCGCGCCCACCGCCGCCCCGTCCCGGGAGAACAGCCGCACGGCCGGCAGCGCCGCAGCCTCCCCCGCCGGGTCGCCCTCCGCCCGCGCCTTCTTGCTCTTCTTGGCCGCCTTGGCGGGGCCCTTGGCGGCGTTGGTAGCGATGCGGGACAGCGCCCGGCCCAGCGGCTCCGCCTGGTCCCGCTGCATGTGCTTGGCGCTGCCGTCGGGGAGCACGAACCGCAGGCTGAGCTTGGGCTCGGAGGGCACGCACCGCACCACGGCCCGCTCCATGGCGCCGGCGGGCGGGCGATCCCCACCGGCCGGGGAGGCGGCGGAGGAGCCGCGGAGCCTCCCGAGGGCGGAGCGGAGCCGCTGCCACATGGGGCCGGCGCCCAGTTCCCGCTTCCGAGAGGCGCGACCGGAAGTGACGAGAGCGCGCCGGCTCGTGGCGGGGGTGGGCGGAGCTACGGCTCCAACGGTCGCCGCTCGCGCTCGGTCGGTTGCCGGCGCGCGGGAGCGCTCTCGCCTCAGCGCGGCTGAGGTGCTGCCCCTGCCGCCGCTTTGCTCTCCCTCCCTCCCTCCTTCCCTCTCTCTTTCTTTCCTGTGTTTTTGGCCCATTTCTCAGCGACTGACCCGCCCGCACGGGGTGAGACTGGCTGGAGAGACAGCGGGGTTCGTTCCCTCAGCAGCGAAATCCCGTCTCCTCAGGAAAGCTTTCACGTCCCCTGGCAAACGGCTGTCGGAAAGGGTTTGGTTTCCCACATAACGCACAGATAGGTGCAAGCTACTTAGGGATGAATATCTCGATACTAAAGGCTTAGGGCTTTTGGTTTTGTTTTGTTTGGGTTTTTTTTTTCGTTTCTGAGAAAACGTTCAGGATTGGAACTTCAAACCAAATGGTCCTGGGCTGCTAAAATGTCTTAAGGAGGTGCCCAGGACTTTCTAAACCGTGTCTAAAACTCCCCGCAGCTGCTCTTGCAGTCTCTACTCAGAGCTCTGCCCACACAGATGTAAAATTAGGATTTTAAAGTGTCTTTGTCAAATGTGGGCAAGTGGGTAGTAAATCTCTGGAATTGCTTAGAATTTCCATTTATAGTTTTACAAAACGTAGAAGCTTAGCAACAGCTATCTGACGCAGGAGGGTGTTAGAATTTCTCCAGCATTCCTTCTGCCATCTGGAACAAGAAGGTTTTTACTGCTCTGCGCAGGCAGAACGCTGGAGCAAAGAGACTCGGTGACTGGTGAGGTTGTGTTGAGCCCTCTGGCAGACTAGGAAAATTAAGGTAAGGTTTTTCAAAGTATTTTTATCGTAAGAGTATATTAATAATCTGGATAGTACAGAGTGCAGCAAAGGCCCTTTCTGTGAATAAACAGGCGTGGGCTGAGCATTGTGTTTTGGCAGGTGAACCTTGTTAACAGTGCTGATCTGGGCCGGCACAGCTCCCTTCCATGGGCAGTGCGGTGCTTTATCTTCAGTGGAGATGTTTGTTCTGCAGGCTGGAGAGGTGGTTAAAGCTTTGCCGTGAAATTAATGGCTTTCAGGACACGCACCTGGGAGCCGGGAAGGGCCGTGGGGGTGCCCGCGGGTGCGAAGGGCGCTCGGGGTTGGTGGTTCGAGCCCCGCGGGAGCTGCGGTGGCCTCGACGCCTTGGGGGGGTCTGTGGCGCTTGCCTTGGCGCCGGGGCGGGGGGACACGTCTGTCCGGGGGAGCCCCCGAGCCGCCCCGCTGCCCCGAGCCGCGCATCGCCCTGTCCGCCCGCTCGGCTCCGTGGCAACCACGTTGTTGTGCGGAGCCGCCTCGGCCCGGGGCCGGCGGCGCGGGTATGGGCAGGCTGGCACACCCTCTCGGCTCTCCTTAGATAAGCTTCATTTCTTTGGATGCCTCCACCGCCACCCGTTGTAGTTCGTTTCTAGGACATGCCGCTAATTCAGGAAGTAGCTTTGTCTTTCTGTTCTTCTCTGAGAACCTGTTGCATTGCGGTTGCGAGTTTGTGTGTCACGTTTCCAGAGCAACCCTACCGTGAATCCTTTGGGATAGCCATACACGGCCGCGGGCAAGACTTAAACTGCTATAGAAATATACTGGTTTAGTGAACCTAAGTGCAGTCATACCACAGCGTTTTTTCTTTCTTTTCCTTCCTTTTTGTTTGTTTGGTTTGGTTTAGTTTTTTGGGGTTTGTTTTCTGTCTTTCTACAAGGTAATTATCAGACTTTGGTTGCCAAGTATCTTTAACTATGGTTACCTGATTATCTGCTCCACATCTCCATCCCGCCTCCGAACTAGGCTTTCTGCGTCAAACCCACACCTGTCACCACGTTCCTGTTGCGCAGCCCAACTACCCACAAGTGTGGTGGCAACCAGAACTCCCATCTGCTTCGCTTGAATCCCATATCTGCCCCACCGAATTACAAACCTTTTCACTGGGAATCTGCATCTGCAAGCCAAGGTTAGGCACATCTGCTTAGCCACATTAAAACCTTGCTTGCCTTTTTCATTTTAGTAATCTCAGTCTTTGCTCAGCTTAGCCTTGCTAAGCCTATGCAGTCCTTGGCATACGGTAAGTGAATATTATCTAGAGAACCCAGAATTTCTGCAGCATAGAAAAGTGCTTGATGTTTACAGAAGCACGTGTTCCAGTAGCTCAGATAAACACAGGCAGCTGAAGTGAAATTGTGCCCTGCGCTGCCTTAGGTAACTATATAAAATGCTGTCACTGGGGCGGTTGATGGAATATGTTTAAATACAAGACAGAGTTGTCAAGCAGCCTGCTAGGTTCACCACAAGGCTTTCAGCATCACAAAATTATTTATGAATAGTCTGCAGTTTTACACTGATTTTGACAAGGTGATCATGCTGTTTCATAATTTTCCATGTATGGAACAGAACAGGAAATGTGCCTGGAACAGGGCCCGTCTGCTGGGGGGGTTTTAATAGACTGTTTATCTGGCATCTTCTGTGCTGTGTACAGCTGGGAGATTTGCACTTAAAGAGATTCGTCATAGAGTTTACTTTTATGCAATGTGCTCATCTTGAGTTAGTAGAACTGTACCATCATGTTGTATTATTGTAGACCTTGTACACGCTTTCAGTTAAACTTTGCCAGTTGAGCTTATACAGTGTTTTTCTGTTTCCTGAAAGCTAAACTTTCATACTTAGGTTGTAGAAACCCCTGAGGCTACCTCATTTTACAGCTTAAGCAGATTCAACTTAATGCATGCATCTGCTAAACTGCTTTCTGGACAGGATGAATTGTATTCTGGAGTCTTGTTTTTGTTATGGTTTTAGATGGCGCACTCAAGTGGAGCACCTTCCAATGAAAAGACTTTGAGAACTTTGTTTCTTCCCATTGTTTTACCTTCATCAGTCACATCTGATCTGACACCATCACAGAAGAAACTATTGACACACCGAAGATGCAATAAAGAGCAAAAGATGCTTAAGCAGTTACTGTGAGTTTCATGTAATCCAGAAAATGTTGAAATTCAAGTGAAAGAAACATTGCACATTTGACATCAGAGAAATAATAATGGTGTTTGTTAAAATTAGAGGGTTTTGGTGTCACTATTGCAGTGCTGAACACCTTCCATCTAAAATCATTAATATTATAAGAACATTTGATGGAATCTCTAACGTTTTTTCCTTTAACAGCACTCAAAATTTGCTTAAGGTATGTTTGTTGTTCAGTGATACCTGCAGCAGCAGAGTGCAGTTCCTAGAAAGCAGGTGTTCAGTATGCAGAAAACTTCGGCTATGTTGTAGTGCTAAGTTACTGTGTGCTAAGACCACTGCTGACCAACCATCTGACAAACAGCGAACGTTCTGCTGGAATGCTGGTTCAGTTACGTTTTTGTACAAAGTGAACTGTCTTTTAAACAAGGTCTCATGTAGTAATGATTTGAGTGTGTACTCGAAACTGGCAGTCTAACTTCCACTTGGGAATTTTTAGCTGAGTTACAGTGAGATAAGGTTGAAATACTCTTTGCAAGGATGGACTGAAATGTTTTAATGTGTAAGGTCAGCATGACATGCCAACATTAACTATTTAAAATTTCCCCATAGTTATGTAGCAATTTATAACCATGGGCCATGAAAAAAGAGCTGGTCTTAAAATAAACAGCTTTAGGACTTTTGTTCTGAACTTTTTTCCTTTTTTTCTTTCATTTTTTTTTCTTTTTTTTTTTCCTCATAGTATAGTTGGACAAGATGTGTTGTAATTGGTTGAAGAGAAGTAAGATGAATCCTAACAGCATCACTAGGCAACTGGGTGAGGCGGATCAAGACATGGATTTACTGTGATTGTGGTCAGGATAAGTGTGGCTCTTTGTATAAATGAAGACAGAGTACACGAGGGCAGCCTTACCTTTTAGTGATCGAAGAGTTGGTAAACATGAAAAACAGGTTGCATCAATTAAAGTGGTAGCGTTATTTTTAATATGTTATTTGTAGATTTTCTGCACTTCTGATTCTATGCTTTCCTTCAGAATTGATCGAGCTTTGAAAACCTATCAGATATCAATGGAAAAAAGAGATCACAGAGATCCTGTACCCCCCATCCCGGAACTGCCTTCCACCGTGAGAAAATATTTTGTTATTACTTCAACTGTTACCTGTTTTGTCCTTTGTTATTGGGGCATATATGCTTCTTACGATGTTGTATTTACTTAAAGATACGTATCTCAATCCTTAATAACTCATAAATGTATTTATATGCTCAAATAATCCAATTGAAATTAATACCTGTATACCTACAGAATAAGGTTTTTATTTAGAAATAATATTTGTTAAATTTTATGTTTCTAGTGGGTTTTTTTTGTTTACATGTTAATACATTAGGATTTTCTGTTCCTTTTTATACAGATGAACAGTGAGCAAAAGCAACAAAGAGTAAGTCAAATTCTTTCTTCTGACTTTTTAGAGTAGAAGAGTGAATGGTCTTTATTCAAAGGGGTTGACTATTTTATGTGGAATTAATGGCGGTTAAACAGTCTTGTTGGGGGAAAAATGAAATAGGAAGCAAAACAAGAATCTTGTGGTCCAATAGAAGGAAAGTATTTTTCTTTTACAGAAAGTATGTCCATCAGTAATTTAAGCTTTCATCTAAACCTTAAAGGTCATTACATAGAAAGGATTCTAACAGGCTTCAGAATTTTTTCATTTGAGGTCACGGATTGTACTTTAGCCTGTACAAAAAGTAGTCTCTGACATTATTCGCCTGATTTGAAGAACATGTACACATCCTGGAATTTATGTATAGTTTAAAAATAACATACTATTTCTAAGAACCACTTTAAATTCATATTAGCATTAAAATATTTATATTAAGTAGCTTAAGGGAACATTCATGTTTCCAAGCCAATGTTAGATCAACCCATTCTGAACACTATGGAGATTCAGATCCCTTTTTGCTTTATAACAAACATATCACTCAAAATCACAAATATCTGTTTCTTTGGGGGAAAACAAGCCAAACCACCACCAGCAACGACAAAAACCAAACCGCAAACCACTATTTGTGCATGGTTTTTGCCAGGTAAAAGTTTGTTCCAAGAGTAATAACGTGAGCTTCTGACCTGTTTTATTATCGGCCGTAAACTTCAGTAGATAACCAAGGAAAATGCCATACTAAAAAGTACAATATTTTGTATTTAAGCAGTGAGATAGGGAGACCATTTTTACTAACCATGGTGAATAAAGAGACTTAATTGTCAAGCCTAATGCAAAAATATTTACATAACCAATTATTAGACTTATGACAATATTATCCTTCCAGGAAAGGTATCTCTTTATGAAGAAGTGTGTGCAAAGTAATCAGGTGGCTCCCATTCAGCAGCAGTGGCTGATGTCCATGCTCAAACTGGTGCCACAGTTACTTATGGAAGGCAAAGATCAGCAGCTGTTGACTGAAAAGCTTTTGGGGGAGGTAATAAGGGATTATGAAAAGAGCATGAAAAGATACATGGGTAAGTACCAGAAACTACACTTCACTAATATTAGTTTGTTAATATATTTAAATATATTATTAGCTGTTCTATGTTCTCCCAGTGAAAATAATTTTTCTTTTGGCCAGGCGTGATCTTTTTGATTAACCACCGATTTATCTTTTTCTGCCTCATCATATGTACATTGGCAGTAATGTTTAAGGCAAGACTTGCTGATTTTCATTGGACTGGTAAAAAGTTAAGCAGCCAAAGGTATAGTTCAAGCTAAGAAAAGGCAGCTGTGGACTTCATGAGAAGAAGGTTGACTGCTAATGACCTTATTTCCTTAAGTCTTTAACATGTTTAGTTAATTTGATGGAAGAATATATTGTTGTTTTCTACTAAAGAAAGTAGAAACTTTTTGTGTACTAGTTATTCTTTTTTTTGCCTCTTCAGGAATAGCAGCTTTTTTTTTTTTTTAGCTGTTCATCCATAAGCAAATCTGTAAGTTATCTGGTGCTGCTTTCTATGCATGAGGAAGTTTACAATAAAAATCTGCAAACAAAATTGCCATAAATACTTAGAATCATAGAATATCTCAAGTTGGAATGCACCCATAAGGATCATTTTGCCCAACTCCCTGCTTCTCGCAGAACTACCTAAAACTAAACCGTCTGACTAAGAGCATCGTCCAGGCGCTCCCTCCGCTCTGAATGGCTGGGAGCCGGGACCACTTCTCTGGGAACCTGTTCCAGGGACCGACCACCCTCTCAGGGAAGAAATTACTTGAGAAAGTACTGAATTATTTAAACACTAGTCTATCTGGAAACCTTCATGAATAGGGAACAGAACTGGAAGTAAACCACCTGAATCTGTATAGATATTTAGCAGAAGCTGTGATTTCGAGTTACCTTTGGGAGAATGTATTTGGAAGACTTAGATGATACAGTTACCTTTGCATCCTACTATACACTTGGTTCAACCTGGAGGAAGACCAAGGAAGTACAGTGCCTATTGAATATGGCTTAATTTTCTTCTAATGTTCATATATTGATATAATTTTTTCCCAGTGCGAAGTGTTCTTATTAAACCAGACATAGAAGGACTTGAAGATGAAGAGGAGGCACCTTTGCCTGCATTACCAGTGTGAGTGGATTAGCAAATAACCCACTGGCAAAACACGCTCAGTTGCATGAGTAAAATTCTTGTTGAGCTTCATGAACAGAGTTATGGCACAATATTAATTCTAGAGTCCCTTAATGAGACTTTTTTTTTTCTGTCTGTAGAGGATCTTATATTTGAGTGTCTTACATCTGATTGCTTTACGAAGTTTTAACACTGACAGTACTTCATTAGCATTGTTACAGTTACACAGAGTAGCACTAGTGCCTGCAAACGAGACTTCTGGCTCTGAGTGGCCAGACACTAAAGCTGTATTGCAGCCACCCCTGGAATGAAGCGTGTGCGTACGGGGCAGTTTGCTGGCAGACGGCAGCACTGTGTAGTGCATTAATATGCTAAAACTGCAGCTAATGCTGAGGTTTCCTATGACTTAGGTGTTATGAGCTGAAACCTTGAGACCCAGGGAAAGGTTATTATGCTCTGCTAAAATAGAAGAGGAATTCAAGTAGACAAAATATAGTTATCTGAATTGTACAATTTGCTGAAGCATCAGAATGTGTGCCATCTAAATATTGATGGTAAATACTTGCTGTTAGCAGCTGGTGCAGTTAGAAGTTTATGTTGAAAGAGTTTCAGGAAAAGCAAGTGATCTGAAAATACTCTGGAGTATAAAACACAGTTGATCAGACAGAGTATGGCTTCCACTGTGTCATATTGAGGATCGGTGTATGGCACTTAAATAACTAGTCATGTTAGGGAGTAAGCTTGTTAATACCACTTTTTATATGCAAGAATGTTTTATTCAAGTATTGCTTGAGCTCTTAACTGTTTGTTTGTTTTGCTGTGTTTTTTTGTTTTTTTTTGTTTATTTTTTGTTGTGTGGTGGTTTTGTTTGTTTGTATGTTTTTCTCTTCAGAGGCCTGGATTTTTCTAGTCCATGGCATAACAATTTTATCCGAGCAAAAAACCAAATCCTTTCCAAGCTGCGCATTCTCCATCCCATAATGAAAACTTTACTGGATTTTGGCTATGCAGCATTCTCTACCATTCTTATAGTGGATTTGTCAAGTGTCAGGTAAAGTCTGGTTTGGTGCACTATTAACCCGTACAGGTTTTTGAAGCCGCTAAAGAAGAGTTTGTTCAATTATATTTTTTATCATAATGTTTTTTATATAATAAATTTCTTCAATGTGTCATTTAGTGTTCTTTTAGTAGGTTACTTTGTGTTATGACACATTTAACTTTTATTCTCTCTTTTATGTACAAATATTTTATTGGTCCTTAAATTGCTGGTAGTATCAGCCCTTTTGACATGTTTTGCCTTTAATTCTGTCAAGATCTCCTCATTATTTATTTATCTTAATGCTATGATCCCCATAGAAGTCTGATCAAAGTAGCATTTGAAAAATTGACTTCTAGTAGTATTAGTATCTGTAGGGAATTGTACACTAGCCCTGAAGATCAAATTTCTTGCTGGTTTTCATCAGTTGAATTCTATTTTTAATCTTGCAACTTTTTGTTTTCATAATTTTCAAAAATATAATTTTCAATGTATTTTTCCGCATTTTTTCTGGTAACTGATCTTTATTTCTTGGGTTTGTGATATTTTTTTCCTCATTTAAGTCTACAGAAGTGACGCGTAGGTTCCCACTGTGCTTTCTGCTAAAAAAGAATGGGTTTGAAATACAGTATAGATTACTGTTACTTTACTCTATGGCATTTTTAATGTTGCTTGTAAAGTTGCTTGTGACTTTATTTTCTAGATTGAAAGGGCCAGTTGACTGTGACTCTCTGAAGACTGACGTCTCTCTATGCTGTTCTAAATCAGCAGAGAAGCTATTGAATACGTGGTATCAAAGAGTCATCAGTCTCTTTACTCAGCAGGAGGTGTTGAATGGTGTAAAGCCGGATCAGGTTGACTCTTTTTATAAATGTGTGGATACACTAATGTCTAATCAGGTAAAAATCTTTCCTATTCATGATAAACCTAATGTGAAACTTAGGTAATTTTCATGGGTCAGCACACTGTATGATATGGGGCCTGTTTAGCCATCTGTTGCATAGAATCCAATCAAGTTGTGAAAGTGTGAAAGATTTTTAAGTTCCCTAATTTAAAATAAATACAATGAGCGGAAATCCTGCTTTCCTGCATGAAGGGCAAGTGGGATGGGGCTTTCTGTTCTTTAACTAACAGGTGATATGTGTTATTACCTAGCTGAAAGACTTATTGACAAGAACAGTTGAAGCTTTTGTGAAACTTTTTGATCCTGAAGACAGAAGTTCTCTACCTGTTTTTAAGATGGAATTGACTCTTGAGGAAAAGAAAATGGAGTTTTATCCAAGCTTCCAAGACCTAGAAGAAGCAATTCTGTTTATAGTAAACCGTATAGGACAGACCTTCGAGGTGTGCTTTTATCTTTAAATATGTAACTGCTAAGTTGCTCAGTACATGAAAATATTTAGTAATTTAGCACTCTGACTACCATGGTAATGGGAAGTGGAATGCAACTTTTGGTGTTCATTTTCCATGACCGTTCTGCAGGTCACATAATGAATCTTGATGCCCAGCAGAACTCCAGGATCTGAAACTCATTTTGTTATTCCTTGTTCATTAAAAAATGGTACACCTGCTACTGATTTAGTCCTCTGTTTTAATCTGCAAATCTGTGTGTATGTCTATAAATTAATTAACTGCTTGTTCGTTAAAGAGAACGCAGGCTGAAAACTTAACCCAGGAAAGAGAACTAACTAGGTTATCTTAACCTTTTCATTTTCTTCTTTGGTATGTTTAGGAAACCTGAGAGTGCTTTAAGTAACCACATATTGTAATTTATTTATGTATCTATTTTTAACATTGAAAATCAAGTAGTTTTGCAGTGTATGCTTTCTGTGAACTCACATTTTACATAGAAATAGAATTAGAACCTTAGTTATATGTGTGATGCTTTTCAATAAACTTGCATTAATAATTAAGATCCCCAGAGAAAGACAAGGAAAAATAGAGTTGATATTTCATGGGTAAAAAGAAAAGCCTCAAGTCGCTAACAACTAATATATGCAGTATCTAAAGATTTATGTGTTGGGAACCAAGCTGTGAGTCCAGGGACGACCGTCTTTCTGAGGGCTTTACATGTATCCCCGTGAACTCAGTCTTGGTCTTTAGTCATACGTCATGTACTTTCAGAGCAGTGGTTTGGGTTTAGTTTGGTGTGTTAGCACATAGGATAGAATTTAATTTATGTAAGATTGGATCATTATGTTTTGTCTGTTTTACATGTTTCCTGTTAATCTTTCTGAATCAGGAAGAGTTGTTCTGGGTGTGTATGAAGCACCCTGCCTTGGTCGTGATAAGGGTTTCATACTTTCCTGGATACAGTGTCTTCTACAGATTGCAACTTACTTTTAAAATCTATGTATCCCTGCATTGCTTTTTAAAATTTAAATAATCAGAACTTGCACTCCTATTAGAACATCCAGACAATACGTTCTTGGCTAATGGGAGACACTGCAAGCCTGGACGCTGAGCTTCCTCATCACATCATGGAATGGGCCACATCGACACTGAAAAAATCTATCAGAGACAACCTAGAAGGTCCAAAGGAATATTTTGAAAACTATGGTGAGTAATAGATAAGTGTTTAAATAACTGTTACTTCTTTGCAATAAGCAACTTACTGTACAGTACAGTGTATGCACTGTAATAATATTAATGTAATATTACCGAATTGTAGTTGAAAGGTATGGCTGGCTTGTAGATGGAACTGCAGAGGCACGGATAGAAAGATTTGAAGCAGAAGAACACACTTTTGATGAATATACTGCTGTAAGTTTTAATTCTTCATTTTATACATAATTTTAACTCAACATACAGCAATAATAAATAGAGGATAATGGGTCCTTAGCCTTTAGCTAAAAATTGTTTATTACCTACAAATCTACAACATAAGTGTTTTTTTCACTAAAAGTCTGTAAATAGAAAAAAATAATTATTTTCTTCAATGTGTGATACTTATTTGTGTAGCCAAGTAGTTAGATAACAGCTCTGAAGTGTAAAATTTAATGTTTTTTCTGAAGTTCATAGACGAATTCCTCACTCTCAAGAAGGAAATATTGAGTTTACCAGACATGGCTTATTTCCCTATGATCTCTTTGAATTGTGAGGATTTAAAGCAAGGTTTGGTTAGTAACGCAAACACCTTTGCAAAAATGCTGATAGACAGAGTAGCTGCGAATCACAGAGAGGAAAATGAAAAGTAAGTAGAATTTTCCACTCATGAATGCTATATGTGTTAAATGCGTAGTAGAAACGTGTAGAAGAAATGCAGACATGCCATACTCTTGTTCAGTGAAGTCTCTTGGCTACTAATGATCTCATGGAAGTTGCACCAGCTGATGTATTTTTTTTCCTCTGCTTTAGACTCAAAAACTAGTAAAGAAACTTACTAATAAACTTAAATAACGAGGATGTAAAAGATCAAAGGGCTTCATTACTGTTCTGGTTTTTTAAGTGTGAAATACAGTACTACTGCACTGTCAAAGGAAAGACTAGCTAGATTCTTTTATTACAAGACAGATACCTCTAGGTTTTTGTAGATAATGACATAATTACACTGATAATTTTAAATATTAACTTGCAGGTATGTATTAAATAAGGAGTAAGGTCATATTAAATTGTTTGGTTAAAATGAACAATTATAGTCAAGTTTTATAGTGATTCCACGTTACCAAAATGACAAAATATTTACTAGGAAAGTGTGTGTGTATATGATAATGGTACCGTACTTAAGTTCATGTACTTACCCAAAGTAATTGAATCATTTATTGCAGAAGAATACTCCCAAATCTAAACAAATCAATTATTGCAAGTTAACAAACAGTATTTTTCTAGACTGACTTGGTCCTCTTCCCTATTTTATTTCATTAAGTAATGGAGTTAGTGCAGGGATAATACTTATAGTAGTAATTTGAACTTTTAATTCCATTAAAGCTGAGCTTGAAGCCAGTCAAACTAAAATCATAAAACTTTGATATTTTATGTTAAATAAATTGATAGGATATGCAGGGAATTTGAAACAATTAAGAAACGTGCATTGAAAGTTCCTGAGACAACAGAGGAAATGGTGGAAACAATAGCTTACATAAAGAAGGTCAAAACCGAAGGCATTCAGGACCTGTCGTTAAGGATCAAGGTAAATGACTATTCTTTAATTCTTAATCTTCTACCAAACACACTGGCCTATACAAATACAGAATTCATCTGGAGCACCAAGACTTTTGTCTGATCATTCTGCATGTATGAATAAACTGTACCCTCTGTGCTACTTGATAGAGAAGTGGGAAGTCCAGCTTTGCCATTTGACTTAGTTTCTTATTTCCCATTCCCAGGTGTTCTGCATGTCAGTGATGAAATGCAGCTTTTAATAAATCATAGCAGATTGTAGGACACTCAGTTTAGTATTTGTACCTAGAGACATATCAGGGCTGCTTAAAAAGCTATTTGGAAATGAAACACACAAGTGTGAAGGGAATTTCATGTCTAAGAAACATGACTTTGAGCACACAAGAAACTACTGTTTGAGCAGAATACAGCAGAGGTTGCAGTAGCAGTAGTGCTTGGTGTGTAATGCTCGGGGGACAAAACTGAAACCTTGTGTGGGTCAGCCAAAAATCTTACTGGAGAAGAAGCTCTTTGCTATATGTTATGATGATATGTATCAGATATTCTGTTATGGGAATATGTCTGTGAATATAACATGTTTATTCTACAGAATTTTTATTTTTTAATATTTTAAAATAATATTAAGCTTTTTGCATGTAAATTTACAAGCCGCAGGAGTCATATTTAGAGAAACAAGCTCATGAATAGGGCAGGGATTTGAATAACTTTTTGCATGTATTTTAAATATTAATATTCGATAGACTGAAGTAGCTCTGAATTCTGAAAAGTCTGGGAAATGTAGAGTTCTATTTTATCTTTGTAGGTAATATTGTCCTGCCATGTATTTTAAACAGACCTACGATAACTAAAGTTTTGTGAAATCTCTTCATAATTTATAGGAGCGCTGTCGGCAAATGAATTACTTGTTGGATGTTTTCTTATTTGCTCCTGAAGACGTTGCACTGAATACAACAGTTATACTATGGCCAAAGAACATTAACCCTGTTTTTGATGAGCATGATGATGTAAGAGCGTTTTCTTAGTTTATGGTATATTTTGACTTGTTAAACTTTTCACTTTACTTGAGCTATTTATTTCCTCATCAGGCTAAATGTATCTGCACATATAATGTGAACCGCATTAATTTAGACATGCATAAATAATGTATTTTCAGATTTTCACACACTTAAATGGGATGTATAAAAAGCTACTCCTGAAGAAATTGCAGTTATTGTAAAGATAATAACTTATCTGTTTTGTTTATTTTCTCTCTGTTTGCACTAAATGTTTAATTTAGATGGTACTATGTATGTTAATAATTGAAAGAACTCAACTGCTTTTACATTGCTTTTTCACCATTAAAAAAAAAACACAATTGTTTTGTAGCTGATTGAGCAGTCTAAACGTAAAGGAGAGCAAGAAGTATTACAGAAATCTGAGAAGCTGATGGTGGAATTAGACAAGCTATCTCGTTCTGTGGCAGAGTTTGAAGACTACTCAGAACTGGATTGCATGCCAGAGGTCTGATTAATATTTTGTATAAAATGGGTAGAAATGTTTTGTACATTTAATACACAGGGGTCATGGAAGACACTTAGAATTAAAAGTCATCAGTTTTTTTAACAAATGTGAACCAAAATGTTTATTATCCTCTTGCTATAATGAACAAACTCATAAAGTGACCTCTGCTGCTTCCCCTCCCCTTTTTGTATTTCATTGGCAATAACGTTTGACTTAAAGGAAGGTTTATTATAAAGTTGTGTTTCATTTAGCTGAGAGGTAATCCAAGCAAGAACGGAGGTATTACAGTGTATAAAGCAAATGTTCTTGGTTTGTGGTTTTCTTGTTGGGTTTTTTTTTTGTTCTGGTTTATATAAAGCATGGAATTCTGGCCCCAGTGACATTATTTGCAAGTAACGTAAGTGGGATCAGCATTTCCTTCCCTGTCTTTGATATACTGAGGAACTGATGGAAATAATAGCACGATAGAGTGATTGGTAGCAATTTGATTTTTGTTTTTCTTATGAACCTCAAAATTTTATTCTTCTGCTAATTAAGAGCAGACCATTGGCTCCAAAACTTTACAAATTTCTAGCGGTAGTTTATAATTGCCAGAGCATGTCTCATGTTTTAATTGAAGGATATTACAATTGGGCTTAGTTTTGGTTTTTACAAGCTAAACACTTCAAAGCACAAAACAGAAATCCTAAGCTAATAAATCCCAGTTGCTCTTATATGTTGGGTCCATAAAAACGTGTATGCTTGCTTCTTGGAAGGGTGAATTTTAAAGCTTGAACATTTTGAAAATGGTTTTCTTCTCTTAAATTCCGCCATTATAAAATTGACTTTATTTTTCTTAGTGTTAATCTGAGTTCTTCAGCGTTTGTCTACTTAAGGATAAGAAGTTGAATTTTTAACTCATGTTTTCTAAAATTGCAATAAATATGAGTGCTTATTATATTATGATACCTTATTTTGATAGCAGTTCAGAGCATAACTTGGTTATCTCTCAAGACATACGATTATTTCATTTCAGTATGTGGCTGAACTGAGGGCATTACAGAAACGCATACAGGAGGCTGATGAAACAATAGCTTTTATTAATAAAGAAGAGACTCTGTTTGAATGGAGACTGAGTGACTTCCCACTCCTCAGCAATGTAAAAGCTGAGATTGAACCCTATCAGAAGCTCTTTACTCTTATGCTGAAGTGGCAGCGAACAGAAAAAAGGTAATTCAGCTCTTGAAGCTAATGAGGGCCAGTGGGGAAAAGTGCTCTTGCCTTTTTTTTTTTCCAAGACAGATATATGATATGGATTTTTTTCTTATAAACATTTGACATTAGCACTCCAAATATAATAGTTATACTTACATATCAGGGTTGTTATTTTTAATTCAGCTAGAAAAAATGTCTTTTTTATGTAATGCAAAGGAATATGTTGCATACTGGGTCTAACTGCATTGGTCATGCTGGTGAAGCCTCTGTTAAGACAAACTGTGAAAAGCAATGTATTAGGAAGAAAAAATTTGATTAGTTATGAGCCATTTTGTATGCTAGAAAAGTAAAAAGTTCAGTTAGAAAGCTCACAAACCCTTTATAATCTAATGGCTGTCCAAAATGCCACAGAGATGTGCTCAAATGATGACGTTGCTGTCTGGTGCTTAGATCCTCTCACAAGAACTGTAGTCTGAGTCTAAATTGGTGAGATTATTTACCAATTCCTGCACTCTTTGGAAGTTATAATGTGATATGGCTAGAAAGTATGGATTTTAAAAAATATTTTGATGTCATATGTTGATCTCTATCCAGAGCTTAACTTAAATATTTCTTAGTCCATGCAGTTACTTGGCTTCAGTATGTGACTGACTTGAGAGAATTCTGCAAATACACGGAAGAGTGTGGTCAGGTCACCTTTAGTTGCACGTTAGAATTTTGCATAGAATGACAATAACTGGAAACAGGCACTTTGCTCTAATTTAAATAATTATTAATCTACATTTCGTTTGAGTTGCAAACAAAGCATTAGTTATTTGTGGACTGTTTGTTACTCTGTTTTCTAACCTTGTGGTTTTTCACAGGTGGATGGACGGTGACTTTTCGGAACTAAATGGGGAAACCATGGAGGCTGAGGTTGATGAGTTTTTTAGAGAGATATACAGAATGTCAAGACAGTTCCAACAAAAGGAGAAGAAAATGCAACAGGAGTCAAAAAAGATACCGCAACCCAAAACTGCAGAAGGAAAGAAAGAAGAAACCAAGGAAAGTCCAACTGTTTCAATGTGTTCTTCAATCCTGGTGCAGATTAAAGACTTCAAGGTAAGAAAAAGTGAGGGATATTAACATTTGATGTAGCAGGACAAGTGCTCAGTATAGGTAGATGATGCAGTGTCAGACTCCTATTATTACAGAAAGAGAGTGAGCTCTGAATCACCACTTCCAGATTGTGCTTTCCTAGTTATTTTAATAAAATTGGATTTTGGATATCTTTGTAGTTTTAGGAATGTTAATTGTTAAAGAGTGGACACATACAGGAGAAAACTAGTCTGTGGATGCAGAGAAATATTTAAGGATGTAGTTGGGAATTTTGAAATGGGACAATATATTATGTTAATGGAAGTCCTATTTAACAGAAGATAACTGAAAAAATGTTACTTTTTTCTGCTAAGGCTGTGCTTAATAGTTTTATATTTCTTCTTCAATAATTTACTACAATTATTTAGAAGGGGAGTGGATAACTGAATGGATCCATCTGCACTTTTCTGAAAAGATTTTCGTGTCAACTACTGCACTAGAATTTTAAATGCACATCAAAGAGGATTAAAAAGTCAAGAAAAAATGCATATCACAATTTTTACTTTATAAATGTTTTTCCTCAATCAGGAGTATGTTCCCACTGTGACTGTGTTTTGTAACCCCGGGTTGAGACCTCGTCATTGGCAGCAGATGTCAAATATAATAGGATATGATTTAACACCAAACTCTGGAACTACCCTGAGAAAAGTTTTAAAGCAGGATCTAGCCCCTTATTTTGACCAGTTTGAAGCTATCAGTGTAGCTGCAAGCAAGGTAAGCTCAGAGATCTGAAGGAGACAAATACAATATCAGGTTTCTTAGTGATGGCTTTTATGTCTTACTAGAATTTTTTCTTTGCCCTTGTGCAACTGTCGTGGCTTTGGCTGGGATCGAGTTAGTTTTCTTCTACTATCTGTTTTAGTGCTGTATTTTGGGTTTAGAATGAGGATAATGTCGATAACCCTCTGAAGTTTTAGTTGTTGCTAAGTAGTAGTCAAGGACTTTTCAGCCTCTTGCGCTGTGCCAGGTGCACAAGAAGCTGGGAGGGGGCACAGCCGGGACAGCTGACCCAACATGGCCAAAGGGGTATTCCACACCATGTGACATCGTGCTCCATGTATATTTTGGGGAAAGAAAAAAGGAAGGGGGGATGTTTGGAGTTATGGCATTTATGTTCCCAAGCAACGGTCACACGTGATGGAGCCCTGCTTTCCTGTGCATGGCTGAACACCTGCCTGCAAATGGGAAGTAGTAAATGAATTTCCTAATTTGCTTTGCTTTACTTATTAAACTGTCTTTATCTCAACGCACACGTTTTGTCACTTTTACTCTTCTGATTCTCTCCCCCATCCCACCCTGGGGGAGGGTGAGTGAGCTGCCGTGTTGCGCTCAGTTGCTTGATGGGTTGAACCACGGCAGCAACACAACAGATTTGGTGAGAGTTTGACCCATCAGATGATAACAGCAAGTGTGTAAGCATTTGCATCTCCTGTTATATCATCAGTATTTCCTGAGTGTACTGCTTTCTGTGCAGTAGAAAATGATGCACAAAGAATAATAATACGAAGTTAATTTATACTGTTAGAGTAAACCAGCCTGTTGAGCTAGACAATCTTATATATTGAATTTACAAGCTGGAAAAAATAATGCAGTGACTAAAAATAAACTATTTTATTTTTAAACTGTAGGAATTTTCCTTAGAGAAAACAATGAATGCCATGATGGAAACCTGGGAAACAATTTCCTTCACTACAAATGTGCATCAAGGGACTGGTGTTCATATTCTGAGTGCGGTGGATGAGATTCAAGCTATTCTTGATGATCAGATCACAAAAACTCAGACAATGAGAGGATCACCTTTCATTAAACCGTTTGACAAAGAAATCAGGGTATGATGAGAATTTTTTTTTTTACACACTAATTTTGTTTGCGGGATAACTATAATGTAAGAGTATGCCCATTATATTACATCTTTATTGTTTGACATGTTAATGGAATACTTTCATTGATTTTTTTTTTTTCAGCAAGATTCTTTTGAGTTCATGTAAGTCCTACTTATATTATTTCTGCGTTGGAATTCCCTCTTCCATTCGGATACAAGTACAACCAAGAGAATGTGATTTTTTTGTTGTTGTTTTTTGCATATTTTGCAAGATTGCTATTTCTTTTAATGTCTTAACTTGCTGCTTAATAGCTGGAAATTATCCTTTTATTATTGTTAGTAAGAACACTTAGTGATCTAATCCTTGAGTTTTGGACTCCAATTTTGGGCTATAGTGTTTTTGTCTGGGCAAAGAAACCTCTTGAGGGCTGGGGGTAGGTTTTTTTAACCACATCTCAGAGCAATGCTGGGATTGCTCTATACCTGCTTCTGTATTTTCAGGGTCTTTGTGGTGCTAACACTACTACTGACAGAAGAGACCCTGGGGAAATTGCTTTGCAGTTACCCTCCCTAGTTCTTTGTTGGTTTATGTAGGAAATCTTCCGGTTCAAGCAGGCTCAGTGAACATAGGTAGTAAAACATTTACCCTTTACAGGCAGCTTCTCCAGCCTCTTCCAGAGGTATCTGCTGTTGTTCGCTTTAGGGACGGGATGCTGGGCTGGCTGGATCTCTCCTGTGATCTGGTGTGGTCTTTCTGGTGTTCTTGTGAACTTGCTGTAATTCAGCTGCAAACCAAGAGCTCCTTGCTGTGGGGAGATGGAGGATGTGTCACTGGAGCCTCCTGGGTATTTCTGAACCATTAAGTTGTCAAAAGATCACAGCACTAAAGTGATAACAGCATTTTTGGAAAATTCATTTCCAAGTAAGTTAAACTTTCTGAACTTCTTTGGTCATCTATATGTGGAAGAACCAAAATACTCCTAAATATTTTTATTGTATTTTGTTTACTGCTAGACAGTTTTATCTTCTCCTTGGAAAGCGGAGTACCACAGTGTTTACCTTTCCTGTATTTATTCTCGCTAACATTGTTTAAATATTTATTCAGGAATGGGAAAGCCGCTTACTTCAAATTCAGGACATTATTGATGAATGGCTGAAAGTGCAAGCACAGTGGCTTTATTTGGAACCCATTTTTAGCTCGGAGGATATTATGCAACAGATGCAAGAAGAGGGGCGTCTCTTTCAGACTGTGGACAAATTCTGGAGGGAAATAATGAAGTATTGTGCCAAAGACACAAAGGTAAGGAAAATATACAGAACTAAAAGTAAACAGCAGCTTCGCTTTTTTGTGTGTGTGTGTCAATGCTTTTGTTTTCAGAATATATACAATGAACTACTACATCAGTTGCTTTGGCTTTCTAGGAACAAAGCCATGTTGTACCTTATTTGAATAACTTATGTTGTTTGAAGTATCTTATTTATAACTTACAGGTTGCATGTGTTTGTTGCAGGTTCTTGTTGCAACTGCCTTTACAGGGTTATTGGAGAAGCTTCAGAATTGTAATGAACTTCTTGACAAAATCATGAAAGGGCTTAATGCTTATCTTGAGAAAAAGCGTCTCTTCTTCACCCGGTATGAGCAGTTCTGGCTATTTAAAACCCAAAGATTCTGAGTGGGGGTTTTTGTTGTGAATAAGGTCAGCCATTAAAGTAGCATGATAATACAGTTGGCTTTTTTTTTTTTTCCTAATTCTTGTTAGGTTCTTTTTCTTGTCTAATGATGAAATGTTGGAAATCCTGTCAGAGACTAAGGATCCTCTCAGAGTTCAGCCTCACTTGAAGAAGTGTTTTGAAGGCATTGCTAAGCTACAATTCCTTCCCAATCTCGATATTAAAGCGATGTATAGTTCCGAAGGCGAGTGTGTAGAGCTGATTTCAACCATTTCTACTTCTGAAGCTCGAGGTGCAGTGGAGAAGTGGTTAATTCAAGTAGAAGATATTATGCTGAAGAGTATACGCGATGTTATTGCTAGATCAAGAATGGTAGGGGTTTTGTAATAATTTAATAACTGTGGCACAAGTAGATCTTTATTTTAAGGCTGTTGGCTTCCGAAAATTCTTCCTGTACACAAGAGTTGATGAAGTAATAGGGCAAAGACCAAGTTAACATTATTTGTATTTATAGGCCGGTGAGATAAGTAAGAGTTCTTAGTTTGAATAAGAATCATTTCCCTTTACTGTAACACTGGATATAAATTATTTTAAAAGCTTGGCAGCAATACTGTGTTTATAGAATATAACACCTGATGTAAATACATTATTCCTTTTTTTAAATTTAATTACAAATTAGAAGTACAATGCTTGTAATATGGTTGATTATTTCTGAAAGGAAATCATTAGCCAGAAAATGTTTATCTGTATGAAGTTAGCAAGTTGTGAATATTTACATAATATGGAAAGATAATTTCAAGTATCTTCAAAATAATTTGATAGCAGATCACAAATCTGAGGGGAAAAGAGCGTTTAGAAGTTAGTTTGGACTTTGAAAATAATATCTTTTAGTGAAGAATGTGAATAGGGTCACATTATATGCTTCTGTATTACACTATGATACATATGCACTGACACTGTATTTATATACTGCATTTAACTCTTTCAGGCATACCTAGAGACTGAGAGAAAAAAATGGGTTGTGGAGTGGCCTGGACAAGTAGTTTTGTGTGTGTCTCAAATGTTCTGGACAAGTGAGGTACATGAAGTTCTTCGCAATGGACCAGAGGTACCATGTAATGCATAATCTTTTCAAAAACCTCTTTATTCATTTTTCATTTCAGCTAATGTATTTTGCTTAATCGTTTTTTCTACAATCAAAATAAAATCTGAATAAAGATCAGCATATGAGTTTGATATACATAAATTTATGTACGGTGATTTCTACCTTTGATTCAGGTGCTTCAGTGTTCTTGTTTAGAGGAAGCATAGATTAAAATGTAGCTTTGCAACATAAATGCGTAACTGTGAATGAGACAAGTTTATGCAAAAACATGACTATGTAAGAGAACGGCAATCTCCAATAAGATATTTAGTCAACATGAAGAAGTCTGGAAAACTTAAAACTGTCATATAATCAGTTTCATAATTACCCTTTTACTTCTAGGGTTTGCAGGATTATTATGATAAACTTCAGCTTCAACTTAATGAGATTGTAGAGCTGGTGAGAGGAAAACTGTCAAAGCAGACAAGGACTACGCTGGGTGCCTTAGTTACTATTGATGTTCATGCTAGAGATGTCCTCATGGAAATGATTGAAAGTGGTAATTATCTTTTAAAACATTTTTCTTCGCGTCTTAATACATAGCTAATTAAAAATAGTTAACCAATCTGATTTTGCTCTATTAAGATAGATATGTGAGTATTTGGATGTGAACATCAACATAATTAATTTCAAAGCTGTTTTAATAGAAAATCCAGGTATCTAAAACGTCTCTTATGCTTGCTTTCAATTCTGTGTTTGTCAGGCGTGCAGAGAGAAACAGACTTTCAGTGGCTTGCACAACTACGGTATTATTGGCAATTTGATAATGTTCGTGTCTGCATCATTAATTGCAATGTGAAATATGCCTATGAATACCTCGGGAACTCCCCACGTCTTGTCATCACTCCTCTTACAGACCGGTGTTACCGCACCTTGGTATGATCTTCCACCAGCGCTACTAAATACTGTATTTGCTGTAGTGCGGTATTTCTTACGGCCATACTTTTAGGGCTTGCAGTTGCTGTCAGACTCTGGTATTTCTGTTAAAGTGTGGATTTCAAAGACTGTAATTTTATAGAATATTGAACATGAAACTGATTTATAACAACAAATCTGGACAGCCCACCAACACGACTGAAACATTAGTGGATGGTTCTGTTGTGCAATTTAATTTAGTATTTTAATTCAGAGTAATTTCATATGAATGAAATACTAATAATTTCCATAACTATTTCTGGTTTTTAGATTGGAGCCTTTTATTTAAACCTTGGTGGTGCCCCAGAGGGTCCAGCAGGAACAGGTAAAACAGAGACCACTAAAGATTTGGCTAAAGCTCTTGCTGTTCAGTGTGTTGTCTTCAACTGCTCTGACGGTCTTGATTACCTGGCAATGGGAAAGGTAAATAGAAAACAAATGTTAGGCTTTGTATTTTCATTTTTAGGATGAAAATTGTAGGATGCCTAATTTGCAGAGACACTTATTTGTGTCACCTGTGATCTGCTATTCTTTAACACTTTATACTGGTCTCTATATGTTGAATTTTCTGTGCTTTACAAAATGCTATTAAGTCGCTAATTAAAACATGTAAAGAAATGAGTTCACAGAATCAGGATCTTCTGATTTAGCTTTCTCTAGAACCAAGCAAAGGCTTTGTTCTTCAGTTCATCACTGATCTTTGCTCTAAACAGGTGTAGATATTATTATCATCATTGTATCTTTCATGTAATTAAACTCCCACCATGATACTCTTAGTTTCTTTTGAATCTCCTAAGATTCTGTTAGTTAATATTATTGCTGTCTTTCTTTTGCAGTTTTTCAAGGGTTTGGCTTCATCAGGTGCATGGGCGTGTTTTGATGAATTCAATCGCATTGAACTGGAAGTACTGTCTGTTGTGGCCCAGCAGATCCTCTGCATCCAGAGAGCCATACAGTTAAAGCTAGAAACCTTTGTTTTCGAAGGAACTGAACTGAAGCTTAACCCCAATTGTTTTGTAGCTATTACTATGAATCCAGGTTACGCAGGACGTTCTGAACTTCCAGATAATCTGAAGGTAAAATAATAAAACACATGCTTCTGTTTAAGAATGAATTAAAAAAAAAAATATCGGGACACAAGTATTGGTGTTCTTAATTCAGACTGTACCACCCGGAATGTAAACATATACTTGTTATGTGATTTACACATACTAAGCCTCTCTTTTTTTTTTTTTTTTCCCATTGTCTCCCAAATGTTCTGTAGGCCACTGCTTTCCAGTGTGACTGTTTTAAATGATCCACAGCTTACTAATCACATTAAGCAGTACTTCACTTAAAATGCTTTTGCTATTTTCAGTTAGAAATGCTGTGATGGGATGAATACTAATCCATCACCTGCAAAAGTTCTGAATTACTTTCCATTTTTCAATTAATGATTTAAAGATATTTCTTTGGGTATGTATTTCAGGTTCTTTTCCGAACAGTAGCCATGATGGTCCCCAACTATGCTCTGATAGCAGAAATTTCACTCTATTCCTATGGATTTTTGAACGCTAAGTCACTGTCAGTGAAGATAGTCATGACCTACAGGCTTTGTTCAGAGCAGCTTTCCTCTCAGTATCACTATGACTACGGTATGCGAGCAGTTAAAGCCGTGCTGGTGGCTGCTGGGAATCTCAAACTGAAATTTCCCTCGGAAGATGAGGATATCCTGGTGAGTTTCTGAGGCAATAGTACATAGTTCTGAGTTCTGAAGGCAGTTCTACTGCGTCTTGTCACATTGCTGATGGACACTTCGTAGTTTCGCTGTTTGTGAAACAATGATGATAAAATACACGCTGTACTTTCCAGCACTATGCTGATGATCACACAGTTGTGCTTAGCTGCTTATCGAAGGCACTATTGAATTAATTAATCCTTATTGCATGTTGGGTTATTTTAATTGATGAACAGTTTATTTTGTGGTTTTAGTAAGAACAGTTAAATGTATATTCATTTCCTTTAGCTTCTTAGATCAATTAAGGATGTGAACGAGCCCAAGTTCTTGGCACACGATATCCCTCTGTTCATGGGTATAACTAGTGATTTATTTCCTGGAGTCACGCTCCCTGAGGCAGACTACACTGTAAGTACACTTGGAACTTTTCCTTGGCCTTCTCATTGTGGGTTGTTTTGTGGTGTTCTGTTTGTAACCAAGTGTAATGAGTACAGTAATTTGAGAGTTATTGCAAGATAAGGGAAAATACTGAATGACTGCAATGAAAACAAGTACCAAAGAAAATTCTTTTAACTGTTCTGAGTACAATCCACATTTGAGTTTCCTTATACTCAGAAGGGTTGTGTAAGGCATCCTATAGGTTCGAAATTAATCTGCAGATTTACCAAATTTTAGGGTCTTTGGCTGATTATTTTCCTAATTTTTGGACATTAATGAAATTAAGCTTTGTGTTTGCATTTTCTTTTGCTCATAGCAACAATTAAAGCATAGCTCCTCTGTAAGAAGAGGGCTGGGAAGAAGATGAGTATGTTAGAAAAGACAACATAGATTAACTTTTAAAAATTTTGCAGTAAATACTAGAGCCTTGTTTAAAAGTGTATTGTTCCAAAGCACGCTGTTGGTTTCCTGATGGATGTCTTCTCCTCAAGATAAAGGCCCAAGATTTCCCCCACCACCCCCCAGGGATGCTGCTATATTCTGATTAATAGTATTTCAGTTATTTAATAAATGAATTTGAAACCCTGAATGATGAGCATGTACTGTTCTACTGTAGTCCAGGGCAGTGATTTAAATTGTAGCAAGATCAGATTATGCTCTGTTTTGATTTTAGGATTTTCTGGAGTGTGCCAACGAATGTTGCATTCGACATAATGTCCAACCTGTACAAGTTTTTTTAGAGAAAATGATACAGACATATGAAATGATGATTGTTAGACATGGGTAAGATTCTCATTACTGTTTCACAAGCAGTATTTGTTGTCATTTTGACTTATACCATAGTGGTTATATCAAGTAGAAAAGGTCTTAAGGGTGGCAAAATGTTTCTATTTGTATTGGAGCAGTTAATTACCAATACTCTTTTTTCAGGAACCAAAATTCCTGAGAATGTCTGAATGAGTTCTTGAGGATGTCTGGGGAATTAAACTACTCTTGATATCAGAAGTAGCCTCGCCTGTGTGATGGCTTAGGTGCAGGTGTCAGGATGGTGAAGACTTAGGACTGTAAAAGTTTGTCTATATTAAAATATTAGTTATCAGATATCTGCCATTTCATTCCCAGCTTTTATTACTGAATCGCAACTGTGTGGAGAAAATACATACAATGTGACATTAGCCAGGTAATTGTCAGTATCCAGCTCATTAATTAGTGTTTTCAGTGTGTTGTTGTTCTAGTCACATCCCTCTGCTGGGTGACCAAAAAAGTTATTCGGAAACATGGGTGAAGATAGTTTGATTGTGTGTATGTGTGTAGTATGTGCTTGTACTGTTTGTTGTCTTCAGAACTTTGTTACAAACTCTGTCTAGACTGAAAAGAAACTAGAAAGTAATCTTTAACTCAGCAAATAAATGAGCTAGTGTGGTGGTAAATGTGTATTTTAGAGGATGACTTGCACACAGTAGCTGTGCAGTCCGGTTTGCATGTGCAAATAAAGTGATTTTGCCTAAATTATGTTTTGTATCTACAAACCAGATTTACTTGCTCCTCTCTTTGAAAATTAGGTGACAATTAGTTTTAAGCATATGAATGGTGCTGTTGGCCTTCATGTGGTCTGCAGAAGTCTAAATTGCAAGAAAAATGTATTAATAGCTTGGGGGTTTTTTGTCCATCTAACAGGTTTATGCTGGTAGGGGAATCTTTTTCTGGGAAGACCACCATTCTACGGGTGTTGGCAGACACACTGTCTCTTATGAAAGAACGTGGTTATGGCGAAGAAGAAAAAGTCATTTTTAGAACCGTGAATCCAAAATCAATCACTATGGGTCAACTTTTTGGGCAGTTTGATTTGGTATCCCATGAGGTAATGTATGTTTTTAAAATAGCGTAGAATAGTTGCCCATCTTTATCTCTTCCTTCCTCTCTCACCTGCTGTGGCTTTCACGGGGTTTGTGCAGGTGCGCCTGTGTCGGTTTGTTCTGACTTCAGCTCAGTTCACAGTGTCGTTCCACAGGTGTTCTCAGGGGCAGGAAAGGCAGTTTTAAGGCTCCTGCTTCTGGTTCCTGAGTCCCAATTCCAGACGGCATTTGTTCTGTTCCCTGGGTTCCAGACAGTGTTTATAGGGCTGTGTTAGAAGTTAAATTACTGGTTTGGTTTTAAGAAAAAGGAAGCAAACATACCAGTATGGGTTCAAGACTAGGAGCTAATAATCGTGTCTGTTTTTTTCCTGCCTTGTAGTACTTCTAGTGCTTTCTTGTTTTCTTTTCCCCTTTTCCTTTTTCTGTATATGTCAGACCTCCATTACTCTGGGTAGTACACCATTGAATTCATAATTTTATTATTTTAAACACAGATATGAACATGGTTGTACTTTTTATTTTAACTAATGCTTTTATGGCTTGTTTTAAATTAGTATATAACTATGCAGTATCAAATGTGTATACAGTTATGTAGGTTTAAATATGCAAAAAAAAGCAATACTATTCTGATCATCATTGTCCAAATATAGCTGTGTCTATGTTAGGAAATCATACCAAACTTAACTGCATTAGTTTCTCTGTCTATTCCTAACCAACATAGTCACAGTAATGCAAAAGCTATAGAGAAAAACTTATGAACTCACAGGTCCCCAAATGTGAAACTTAGTTTTGGAGAAGAAACAATATGAAGTGAATGCGAAGCAGTGAAACCTAATGTGACTCTGGTCACGGAGAAACAGGTGCAAGACAGAGCAGAAGTTTCTGTAAATTGAATTTTTTTTAAAGTGAAAAAACCACTATTTTAAAGCGTGCTCATGTTGCATTGCCCTCAGTGAAATTGCAAAGTTATGTTCTCTCTGCAGAACAAGAGAAGAATAACTAAAAGAAGGGAATAATGAGAAGGAGGGGAAACGTTCTCCTGTTACTTGCAGTTTGAATTGAACTGTGTTTACTGTCTTAGTTCTCATCCCTGCCTTCTCCCGCTCTAGTGGACAGACGGTATAGTTGCCAATACCTTCAGAGAATTTGCGTTAGCTGAGACTCCGGAGCGCAAGTGGGTTATCTTTGATGGCCCGATTGATACTCTATGGATAGAAAGCATGAACACGGTTCTGGATGACAACAAAAAGGTATCAGTCAGTGGAAATAAATGCCTAAATAAAATAGTTTGAAATTTTGAAAATATTCTTCTACATAGAAACAAATGCAAACCAGTGCGTATAAAATACAAAAATTAGAGATGACATTTTAAATTCTGGATGATAGTGTATCAAAATACTCAACCTGGACTTTTATTTTAATAAGCAGGAATGGTGGGGCTCCAGCTGCAATGTTCAGTATAACGACAGCAGCGGCAGCAGTTCTCCTTTCTCCTTGCTGCTTGTTGTCTTTATCCGGTTGTACACAAGGTTGATAGTTCCCTGTTATGAACCTACTGGTAGGATAATGGGGTGTACTATGGTTTAAGTGAAGAATTCAGCTAAAGCTTGAAAAAAAAAATAATTGCTCCAAGAGATTTAAGCACATTTTATGTGGTTAACCTTGCCTTTGGTTATACATGATTTGCTGATTTTCATATAGAACTCTTCTAATTTACAACTATATTTTTTTTTCTAATCTTGCTTGTGATTTTTTTTCATTTTTTTTTATTATTAAAGCTGTGTTTGATGAGTGGGGAAATCATCCAAATGTCTCCTCAGATGAGTCTTATTTTTGAAACAATGGATCTGTCCCAGGCATCAGTAAGTCTTGTATTTAATGAAAATATAAACCAAAGGCCAATATATTAAATTTATAATAAAGTGAGTTTACTGTTTTTCCGTAGCCTGCTACAGTCAGTCGTTGTGGCATGATTTTTTTGGAGCCTTCTCAACTGGGCTGGAGTCCACTTGTTACCTCTTGGTTGAATAAACTGCCTGAACCTCTTAACTTAAAGGAACATCAAGACCTTCTGCAGGGACTTTTTGATTGGTTAATACCACCGGCATTATCACTCCGGCAGAAACAGTGCAAGGTATTTTTTGCCATTTATTCCAGCAGCAGTTAGGTGGCCACTTCCATTCCATTACCCTTGGGAGGGAGGGACTGTTCTCTTCTGACAAGTACAATTAGAATGGATATGCAGCCACCTCCTGTTGCTTTGAGAAGGGCAACTCTTGGGTCCAGCTTGGAAATTTAACATGAGAATGTTAGGTAAGACTTGTAAGCTGATCATAGTTTTCACCTTGTTCTTTTCAGAAGTAAAGCATTTAAAGCGCTGAGTGGAAAGTCTGCCCAAGAGAATTTTGTACATATATTGTTTTTCTTTAAAGGTGTCATGTTGACTAGAAAAGTACTTTTTAAGTGTTAGGTAAAATATACATGTAGCTCCTTGCAGACTCTGTGTGATTCAGTGCTTAGGCACTTACTGCTGTAGTTACTTCCATAGACATTTTGGTTTTAAGATGTGGTTGTAGTGGTCACGTGGTAGCCGTGAACAGGGTTAACAAGTTAAATGTCTTGACGTTTCAAGGATAGAAGAGGACAAATGATCTTTTGAATAAAAGTCAGTGTCAACCTCACCTTCAACTACTTGCTCAGAATTAGCTAATTATCTAATTATTTTAGTATTTTAACTCTGAAATATAAACTAACTGAACATGTAAAATATAATAACCATCCTTTTGTATCTCTTAGGAACTGGTACCTACAAGCAATACCAATGTTGTAGTAGCTCTTACACGGCTTTTTGAAATGATCCTTTGCCCAACTGTGCAAGAAGATCCCACCAACAGAAACATCTCTACATGGATTATGGTTGGTGTTTTTAGCATGTGACGTAAGGCTTTAGTCCGTGGCCTTGTCAAATATCTGTATCCTTGAACAGGGTTTATTGTTTGCTCTGTCTTTAATCAAATTTCTAAATCTCTTTAGCCCAGGGCTATTCAAGGGTAACTTTTAACATCTATCTACTTAAGAGTATTTTTCAGAATTGTTTGTTAATCAGACTCTACAAGGTTCATGTGGTATGTTAACTGTTTAGACAGCTGTTCATCTTTTTGCCCTTGCAGGGTTGCTTTGCTTTTGCCACAATCTGGTCTGTTGGTGGAACTTGTGATGGTGACAGCAGGATAATTTTTGATAATTTCTTGAGAGAAACTTTGGCTGGGAAATCTAAAACAAATCCTGTACCACCGAGTGTGGGCAAATGGGAGTGTCTCTTTGAAGAGAAGGGTTTGGTCTACGACTACGTGTATGAGGTATGACCCATCACTTCTGCGCTCCTGAAACCGATTCTTACAGGAATGGAAGAAAATACAACTAAATGGTTATTTTAACTTCACAAAGCGTGTTGGATGTTGGAGAGTGTTGATGTTGGATTAAACCCCACAGTGCATGTTTCATTTATTGTTCTTTTTTTGAATACAGATGTGCTGACCACGTGTTTTTTGAAACTACCAAGACGTACACATAAGTGTTATTTCTGATGTTATTCTGTAGCTAAAGCTAAGCTGACAGACCCAAATGTGGTTTCACATAGAGGAAAAGGTGTGGACTGTCTAGAAGGAAAACAGAATATTGAACCTGTAGGCAGTTTGCTTATGTCACAATTTTGTTTATAGTGTCCATTAGACATGTTAGATCATAATTACACTTTTGAATATTTGCATGTGTTCTCTGTTGGGTTTTTGTACGTTTTTGTTTTGGCTGAACAAAATCTTTAAGAAAAGGAGTCTAAGCTTAGGTATGTACTTTAACACTTGTGAAATAAAGCAAACTAAATATATGAACTTCTGAAACGTTTAAGATAGATTAATTAAAATTCACTATTTTCATTTTTCAAAAGTGAAGTAGTGGACAAGACCCTCCATATATACAGAAATAACACCATTCTCTTTTATATCTGTATTTCTTCCTAGCTGAAAGGCAAAGGATGTTGGGTTCATTGGAATAAATTGATTAAAAATATTAATTACAGTGATAAAAATGTGAAGATTCAAGATATTATAGTCCCAACTATGGATACAGTCCGATATACCTATTTGTTAGATCTGTTCATTACACATGGAAAGTAAGTTACTTCACTTCAGTGCAAATTTCAGAAATATTGGTTATAGGTAGAAATATCTCTTACTTTTTCCATTGACTCCATTGTTTTTGTCAAGCCATCAAAGTTTATTTGGCCTGTTAAAAATAGACATTTACTACATGCAATACGATTTGTTGCTTTAAAGTCTGCTTTTTTTTAATGAAGCCTTATTATAATTCAATTTTAGTATGCTTGTTCTGATGATGCTGTTACAACAGCCCAGAGATTTTTTTGTACCTTCTTTCTTCTTTGGTAATGATTTTTTTTTTTTAATTTGATTAGTTATATCAAAATAAGTTATGGTCAAAATTAGTTATGGTCAGATCATTGAAGAGAATGAAATATTAAACAGCATCAGGTTAAATTTTAAGAATGAAGTTTAATGAAGTTTAAACTACTGCAAGAACATATCAGGAGAAATTTGAGAATTTTGGACTGGATGATCTTTTGAGGTCCCTTCCAATCCCTGACATTGTGGGACTCCCATGGATGTCCAGATATACTCCAAGGGCAGTTTAATGAGCGAATGAGAAATGTCTCTGTCGGCTTTGATTGGTGGGAGCAAACTATAATAAAATTATGAGAGGGCTATATGAATACATTAAAACATTTTAGTTAGTATATTTTTAGAGGTAGAACAAGCAGGGCAAGTTAGTAATTGCAAGGAGTTTGTTAGAGTTCTGCAGTGTGTATGCTTTATTTCTTTCTTTGTGAAGGCCGCTGCTTCTCGTGGGACCAACAGGGACAGGGAAGTCTGCGTATGTCAAGGACAAGTTAATGAACAACTTGGAAAAGGAGCGCTACTTTCCCTTCTTCATTAATTTTTCAGCTCGAACCAGTGCCAATCAGACCCAGGTTAGCAGAACAGAGATTTTGTTTCAAAAAATTAACATAAATATATGTTCAATCTATGTTTTGAATATTCCTGTCTGCATTACAGAATATTATTATGGCCAGGCTGGACAAGAGGCGCAGAGGAGTCTTTGGCCCTCCAGTGGGGAAAAAGTGCATTATCTTTGTCGATGACATGAACATGCCCGCTCTGGAGAAGTATGGGGCACAGCCTCCCATAGAGCTGTTGAGACAGTTCTTTGACCTTGGATTTTGGTAATTATTTGAAATACAATTAAATTTTTTGTTGTTGTTGCTTGCATTTGCTGTTAAAATATTTATTCGCTTGAATCTTATTTTCAAAACTTTAAAAACATGCTTTCTAAAAGTTAAGATGGCTTTGGTTTATATGAATAGTTATTATTTAAAGTTGAAGCAGCTTCTGTGTTGCTGTTTAAATGACTTTTCAATTTAGGAAATTGGTCATCAGATTTAGGTGTTTTAGAAGGTTTAGTGTTTTATTGCGGAACTTCAGCATTATTTGTGTAAATAAATCATTCTTGTACACCTGGATTTTTTTGTCTGTTTTTTTTCATTGTTTTTATTTTTCCAGTGCAATTCTTTTTTCCTTTCCTTTCTCTTCTTCCTCAGAGTGAATTGGCAGATTTATAAATATATACATTTATGCAATTATATGAAACTTATTTTATTCATTGCATTGGTTTTCAGTGTCATCCAAGGTTCTATTAGTCATCACATTTTTTCTTTTTTTAACAATATTTCAAAATATTTTTAAAAAATAACAGTGAAATCAGCTCTGGTAATAGGTGTGAAGAAAAATAAGCCAAAGGTCTTCCCAGCTTTTGAGGGTTTTGGCTCTGCTTAGATTGGAAGACTGGAACAGGTGGTCGGAGGTTCCTTCCAGCCTGAATTATTCTGTGATTTCAGGCACTTCTCAAATATCTCTTGTTCCTGAATAGAGATAATATATCTTGCCACTTTACAGTTCTACTCATTTCAAAATTTTTTATCAGGTTTTTATGTAACCTAGTTTAAACAAATAATTTTTCAGTAATGCCAGCACACAATGTGTTGGGGTTAACTGGTGCATAGTTGTAAGACTAGTTGTCTTGGGTTTCGGATTGGGTTTTATTTGTTTTTTAAAAATATAAAAGCAATATAAATAATGTTATATGTTACATGCTATAGTTATATTTTAGGTACATATGTTATGCATGCAGAGCATACTCTGTAATATAGATGCATGTAAGCTGTAACAAATGCATTATATCTGTAACTGTCTGATGTCACATTGCAATTTATTTTAAAGGTATGATCTAAAGGACACATCTAAAATTAAACTAATTGATATACAGCTGCTTGCTGCTATGGGGCCTCCAGGCGGTGGGAGGAATCCTGTTTCTTCTCGATTTTTGCGACACTTCAACATTTGCACTATTAATTCCTTTAGTGATGAAACAATGCTCCGCATCTTCTCTACCATAGTAGCTTTCTACCTAAGGACCAATGAATTTTCTGCTGAGTACATGACAATTGGAAATCAAATTGTCACTGCTACGTTAGAGGTAAGACGCAAATACCTTAATGGGAGTTTCCTTTAATTTGTTCAAAACTGCATGAAACGCATGTGATATATTCAGAGGACTTTGAGATCTTCAGACATTATTAAGGTTTATTAAGTGTGAAATATTTTTCTTGGGGAAATAAAATTTTAGAGGACATTTAAGATTTATTATAGTAATATAGGTGATGTTACTGTTTTGTTGATTTTGTTCTTTTTTTGTTGTTATTATCTTAAGGTGTATAAGGAAGCCATCAAAAATCTTTTGCCCACACCAGCCAAATCTCACTACACATTCAACCTGCGTGACTTCGCACGTGTGATCTGTGGCTGCTTGCTCATTAAGAAAGAGTCAGTTGAGAGCAAGCACGTAATGATTCGGCTGTTTGTACACGAGGTATTTCGTGTCTTCTATGACTGTCTAGTGGAAGACAACGACAGAGCCTGGTTATTCAAGTTGATGAAAGGTATTGTGAAAGAACATTTCAAAGAAGAGTTCGATACAGTTTTTGAACACCTGACGCAAGGAAACACACCTGTGAGTAGAACATTTTGTTACGAATTAATTGCTTTCATTATAAATTTAAGACTAGGAAGTTTCTCAACCACAGGTGAAATTTTGGATCAAATGTGCCTGAAAATTTGAGTTGAATTTGGTAAAATAACTTAATTGAGGAAGGAAAAAAAAAAAAAAAAGTTTGGAAGGGTTTAATTGTTGTATGTAGACATCATTTCCGAAAAATATTTCATTTAAAATGTATATAAACTTACTACTTTTCCATAAAATAATTTTGTGTATCTGAAAGTGAAACAAAAACCTGTGTTATTCAATTAAAAAAAAACAGTGCAACATTTTTTCAGATTTACCCAAAAAAGCTATAGTATTTTAATATGAAATTTAATTTACCAAGTGTAGGGTTCATTAAGCTCCTAGAAGTCTGCACATAGACATAAAGCATCTACTTAATCAGTAGGCAAGCAGAGCAACTTCTCAAAAAAATTATGTTTTTTCTTGGAGATGTGGCAACACAAACTGAATGTATGGGCAGTGGGAGATAAGATAACAGAGACATTCCCTTTGAAATTTAGCCCGTGACTGAGTTACTGTGTGGTAAACAGCATTCTGTAATTGTTATGAAATGTTAGTATTTAAAATGTTGTACAATCGTCTTATATTCTATGCCTTGACTTCTTTTTATCTGTTTTTCTTTTTTTCCTCCCCTGTTATTTCATTGACCTATAGAAGAAATAACTTTGTGGTCTAAGTTGTCCATTTCATAATATAATGAAAATTGGTAAACATCCATCTGCGTAAATTTGATGTAATCTGAGGGTCACTATTATGAGACTGTTAATGGCTGTTTGAGCCAATTGTGTTCCAAGAACAAATTAAGAATAAGTTTAATCCAGGAAATAGAGAATTTTGAGATCTGTTGTCTGTGAGTCAAAATATTTCAGTGCTCGTCCTGAAGTCTTGAGTATTTGTCTAAGTTCTCCTTCATTTTCTAAAATTCCAATGAGGAATACGTTCACTAAGTATTAAACTTGACTTCATAATAATTTGAATATTTACCACAGGTAACAGAAGAAAACATGAGAAGTTTGTTTTTTGGTGACTACATGGTTCCAGAACTTGAGGGAGATGAAAGACTTTATGTTGAAGTTCCGAGCATCGAGGAGTTCGGTAGTGTTGTGGAGCAGTGTCTGGATGAGTATAATCAAATGCACAAAACAAGAATGAACCTTGTAGTTTTCAGGTGCATATGATTTTTATTATTAAGAGTTTGAAGCAGTAGTTGATAATTCGGTTTATCCAGTTTTGTGGGCTGTGCTTTTTGTATGTCTCCCCCACGTTATGCATCTACAAAAGTACTTGTGGTATTACACCTTTTTGGATAGAAGTGAACTGATTTTGTCTTATGCCTTTAGTTTTTCTATCCGAAAGTAGATAATGAGATTTTCTCCTAAGGGGCTTTGAGTATATTCTCTGGCTGTTAAGGAAACATTCTGCACCAAACCCGCGGGTGCTCTGCTTCTGCTGGGCCTGGTGCCGTGAAGGTGGGTGTCAGTTCTGCCTGCAGCTGCTGGACTTTGATTTCCCCGAGGCCGAGGGCTGGAGGGCGGTGAGGTGCGGAGGGAGATGCAGCGCGGGGTCGCTGTCGGCCCCTGGCTTGTGCAGCACAGCCCGGCTGCCCCTCAGGGTGTGTGTCTGGTCGGGTGCTGCGGCTCATCCTGACACTCCTGAGACTCTGCAGCCTGCTGGTGTCACCGTCACTTGGCATCAGGCAGAGCTACATCTGAGACAGATCAGGAGGTCACCACTCCTTCCTCCTCCCTGTTGCTAGAGGTTACTGCCTCTTTCTATTTGCCAGCATAACTTGGCACGTGGGTGCTTTGTGAAGGTGATTAGGGTTAGTTTAAACTCTTCTAATAGCAGTTAATTTTAGTCTAGGTCGTTTTGACAAGCTGGATGTGTGAGAACCTGTGTGCAGCTGTGCTGGGACTGTGAGCAGCTGGCAGCCTCTGCCCAGAGGCCAGTTCCCCAGTGTAGAAGCCATGTCCCAGTTACCTGAGCGAACAGCAGCCAGAGAGCGTGTCTGACCATAGCCGTAGGGTCCAGCCTCGTGGATAACAGCTGGATTTGACTCCTTTATTTTTCTAACCAGCTAAAACAAACAATAATTTATCTGTTTTGAAATGCTTTAACCTTTTTTGGAGACACTTTTAACTGCTGCTCGGCTCACTTTACTCCATGCCCTGTGCTTAAGCAGGTGATTTCCTGTAGACATTGCTGCATTTTCTGAAATAAACTGTGCTTGTGTTGTAATGAGATAAGACTCCCAGTAATGTGCAGATACTGCTTTCTGAAGGTGTTCCAATCTCCATTTCTCTTAGAAGTTATAAAACACTGTCAAAGGCAGAGGGACAGGTTTGTTGATAAACCCATTTCCCCCAGTTGTTCCTTTAAAAAGTATTTAAACTGTTATACTACAAGGAAGTTAAAACTGATAATACTACTATGATTACAAGTAGAGAATTTCTGTTGTTTGGCACCTTTACCCATACAGTGCCCCTGCTCTCACCACTGCCGATTCCTTTTAGTGATTTGTGGTCATTTCTAATTTAGCTAAATATTGATAATTTGATAATAGAAAAGTTGTGAGTTTAATTTTGTTTTGTAGTGCATACCCACTCTCTTTCTTCTTCCTCCTCACCCCCGACCCTGCTTTAAAAGAATTGTTTTTGAGATGCTACTTCTATACTTGTTCTTCTATGCGGATTTATAGGTGCACGAATGTGTATGTATTTCTGCCATTCTGGTAATCAGCACGTTTCTAATATAGGTATATGTTGGAGCATTTGTCTCGTATAAGCCGTATCCTGAAGCAGGCAGGGGGCAATGCTTTGCTGGTTGGAATGGGAGGAAGCGGACGTCAGTCTTTGACTCGTCTCGCAGCATTCATGTCAAAAATGTCTGTTTTTCAACCAGAGATTTCTAAGACCTATGGTACAAATGAGTGGAGAGAAGATCTGAAAGTGAGTATTAATAACCTGTCTGCATTTTGACTTAATTTAGGGGAAGGATGTTTTGGAATGTACAAACATTTTAACTGTCTTTCATTTTTAGAGTGTTCTGAAGAACGCAGGTGTAAAAGGCTTGAAAACTGTATTTATAATCACAGATACACAAATTAAAGAAGAAAGCTTTTTAGAAGATATTGACAGTGTCCTCAACAGTGGGGAGATACCCAATATTTTTGCGGCAGATGAAAAACAAGAAGTTTTAGAGGTATGTTTAGAAATTAACATCCCTTTTCAGCTATTTTGTCAGTTCTGTGTGAAGTGTGGCTTGGATATTTGCACTTAGTTCTGTGACTTGTTATCAGACCTTGGATAAATCAGCCAGTTACTAGTAAACTTGTGCGGTAGCTTTCACCTACTAGTAGCTTTAGTTCTGACCTGGCATTCTGATCACAAGCACATTAAGTCGTGCACTTAGGGAGTTTTGCCAGGTATATAATAACACTATAGAATAACAAGATTAATAATTAATTAATTAATGTGGCTCTTCTACAATTTCACAGTTTGTACAGACATATTTAATTGATGTATACTAGAACTTGATAGCTATCCACAATACTCTGACTGGAGCAAAGTTGTTTTTTATTCATTTGAATCTGCTTCATCAAAATATTTCCACTTTATTGCTACCAAACTCATTTTTGTAATTTATTATAATTGTGCAATTATGTAAACATGCTTTTGTGGAAGAATAATTAGAGTTTTAGAGGCTTATAGTCAGTGTTTCATGGATCGTTAATTAATTGAGGATGACAAGACTTTTGTGAAGTAGTTTTTGCTTTCAAATATAGAGATTTCTTCTTGTTTTGAGGTATTATTTGGTTTGGTAAATGAACGAATGGAATATATTTCAGTGTTTGAAACTTACATCTTGCTCTCCAATGAGATAAATACAGTGTATTCCAGTACGACATTAAAGCTAAAGTAAGTTAATGTGTTGAAATGTTGTTTAGGGAACTGATATGGTACTTAAAGCATACATAATGAGAAAAACATTGACTTTTGTGATAGTGGCTTTTTTGTAACGAGCTTAGTAATTTGCCTGGTCTGTTTGATTTTACCCTATGTATTATTCTTAAGGCTGTTTCCGCAGCAGTTCAGGCTGGCCATAAAAATGAAGAACTCAGTCCCTTGGCCTTGTATACGCTTTTTGTGAACAACTGCAAAGAAAATCTCCATGTTGTGGTAGCGTTCAGCCCAATTGGAGATGCTTTCCGCAATCGTCTGAGACAGTTTCCCTCGCTCATCAACTGCTGTACTATTGATTGGTTCCAGGTATGTGAAAATATTTATGTTGTTTCCCCAGCAAACTACTTCAGTTTTCTAACTACCTATATTTTCATGTCCCATTAGATTTGCTCTTGTCTTCTGTATAGGAGTGCTTCAGGTTTTTCAAAATTTTAAAATAGAATAGGTATTTCTTGTAGCATTTTGGAAGCTCTTTGGTGTGCGATTTTGGTGTGTGTGGGCAGCGACCTCGCTGCCTGGTCTGACCCTTATACCAGTTCATTGTTCTTGAGACACAGCTGGGACTAGTGTGTCTCATTCTGGTGTTTCGAATGGTAAAAATCGGTTTTAAAGTAAGGAGACTGCTATCAGCTGAATTCTACAAATGCTTCTCTCCTCTCTCTGCAGCCGTGGCCTGACGATGCCCTTGAACGTGTGGCTCATAAGTTCTTAGAGACACTGGAGCTCACAGACAGTGAGCGTCAGGAAGTTGTGCCCATCTGTAAATATTTTCATACTTCAGTTTTGTCGCTCTCTGCAAGGTCAGTCTGTTTCTTTTGAAAACAACTCATTAATTTGTAGAAATATTAAGAGGGAAAAGATTATACTGCTGAAAGTAGCAAAATGAGGAACAGAGAACATGTAAGTTGAATTTTTAGAAGAAAAACCAAAATAGTAGGTGATTGAGCTTCGTTACTACTAATTTCTGTCTTAAAAGTTAATATATACTATCTGCCTGCATAAAAATATTACATTAAATTGTCAAAATTGTTTATTCCTGTTATTTGTCAAAGTTACAATACTTTGCTAACACCAGTTAAACTAAAGCAAACAAAGAAAACTTAAAGGTACTCATTTTTTTAATAGGTTCTTGCAAAGTCTGGGTCGCCATAATTATGTTACCCCTACTTCTTATCTTGAGCTTATTGCTGCATTTCAGCAACTTCTTACTCAGAAAAGAGATGCTGTAATGAAAGCCAAGAAGAAATACGTGAATGGACTAGATAAACTAGCTTTTGCTGAATCACAGGTGAGTTAGGACAAAAATGGAGCTGAAAATACAAAATGTTTAACAAAAGCAGGTCTTTTCCTAGAGAAGTCGGTCAAAAGCATTACCTCAGATTTTATGTAGCTCGATCTTCAACAATAAAACTGTAAGAAATGTCTCTTGGCTTTTTTTTTCCCTACAGTCATAGCAGTTGTGCTAGAGGCTGCAGACCTCTAAGCACATAGTGCCTCAGCAGTATATGAAGAGATCTTCGCTTTCCTAAGCGGTCAACAGGTCACTATAAGTGAATGTAGCTTTTAAATTAGAGATTGTGCATCCGAGATAAAAATAAGTCTCTGAAGTGTTTTGATTTGAAACTTATTTCTTTCTATCAATAAATTAGTCACTAGGTGAAATCTAGATCATACAGAAATTGTTGGAAATTGTACTTGGCTCTTGTGAATATACATATGGATTGCATACGTGTAGGTTGCCGAGATGAAACAAGAACTAGTTGAGCTGCAGCCCAAACTGGAAGAGGCCAAATTGGATAACGCAGCCATGATGAAGGTAGAGTTATGCGAATACAGCTTTGTGGGGTTTAGTGTAAGCGTGTGTATACTTGGGATCCGTAATTTCACCTTCGCACTAATGAGCTGTGAGTGAGGAATCTCAATCGTACGATGTACTGTGGTATCTCAGCTGGTTGTAGACAGGTTCTAAAGAATCTGCCTGTAAAATGCTGCTGATATGCGACTTTCAGAAAAGAGGAGTTGTGTTCAGGTTTTTGAGGTCGCTTCTTGTTTACTGGGGTTTGCAATACTGTGCGACTTGTCACTATTTATGCTTATGTCCTTAGAACTGGAAGAAAATTGTATTCTTTCTGTAAGATACAGACTCTGGATATATGATACTTGCCTAAGCTCCATGCTAAAGGATGTTAGAAGAATTTTCATACTAATAGTGCTTAGGCTGGGTTTGCCAGATCATTCACAAACTTTGCAAAAATTCCAAATAGTTCTTCAGCATACGAAACAAATAGGAAGGATTTTGTACAGCCCGTCTTTGCATGCACAGTAATTAAACACTTGATTTTTAAAAGAATCCTAAGTGGGATTAACTTCATAGACATTTAGTGGGATTTAGGAACCAATCTTTTAGGTGCCTATGAAAACTGTGACTGGTGGAAATACACTTATCTAGTATGTTACTTCTGCATCACGAAAGAAATAAGATTTGATTGATGTTTCTATGCACTTGCTACTGATTTGTAGGTATTTTTATGGATACAGTGCTGTCTCTTCTACCCGCTCCTACAAACCTCTAGGAAAACTAGGTGTCCCTTGTGTAGAACTGCAAAGGCAGTACTTGGATGGAGGCTGGACTCATCGCTGAAAAGAAATACATTTCAGTAGTCAATGTTATAGAGTATGAAGCTGTGAAAACACTATAAAAGCTACTAATTTTTTTGTTACAGCCTGATACACAAATGAAGAGTTTTTTGACTCTGAAACTTCAAACGCATTTTAAATAGCTTTTATTGACAGTAATCTCATTTCATGCAGCTGACCTACTGTTAAAGCTCCATGATAATGTTGTGTTTTGCTAAGAAACAAATTATTCCCTTAGCGTAAATTGGAAATATATGAAAATATTTAAATTCTTCAATTTTCTTTTTATATTTTATGGTATTCCATAAATGCTATACTTAGTTGTCTCAGTTTATTTGATCACTCGCTGCAAAGCTCATTCATGTTTTTCTTTAGACTATAGAAAGAGAGTCTGCAGAAGTAGAAGAAAAAAGAAAAACTGTAAAAGTAGATGAAGAGTTTGCTACAGAAAAAGCTGAAGCCGCTCAGGCATTGAAAAATGAATGTGAGAGTGACCTGGCAGAGGCGATTCCAGCCCTGGAGGCTGCACTTGAAGCTCTTGACACTTTGAAGGCAAGCTGATCTAAACTTCATTATCTGGAAGATTTATTTAACATGATAAGGCTTTTCCATTTATTTGGGAAGAAATGCACTAAGATGAAAAGAATTTGGGAAGTGTTAAATTCCCTCGGTTTTGGCAAAGCAGAGGTCCTGTACAGTCACTGTTCCGTATATTTCCTCTTCATGTCCTCTGAATACCAAGGAGGGCTGGAGGGTGAGGAGTGTGCATTTAAAAAGGTGCTTATTTGCAAGCGAGTCCACTTCTGGGAAAAATAACCAAACCCTAAGGTTACCGGCAGTGATATCAGCTGAATTTCCTCTATCAGCTAAGTTAGTGGTGACCACCCATGTGTAACGGCATATGTGTGTGTCTAAGAATTGTCTGGATCTTTGGTGTAAAGGCTTTGTCCTTGTCATGACTCAGACATGATCTGAAAGCAGTGTTGTTGAGAAAGCCCTCCAGGAATTTAGTATAGTAGGAGTTATGAAGTATGCGAGATGTCTTGGATGACGCTTAGGGAAGTGTATCGTAAATATGCTGACCTGCACTTTTAAATCAGGACTTTAATTAATCATTAGTTTACAGTTACTAGCATTTATTTCATTTTTATTTCCCTGCAGAGGATGCATTGATAGATTCTGTTAATTCTTACTAACACTGTCCTTTCTAAAAGTCCTCTATAATTATGTTGATGTGTAATTGTGTTATAATTCTCCTTTTTTTCTGTTAGTTCATTTATCTTAGTGGTGAGAAGGGCATAACATTTGCCATATTTTTTTTTATTTTAGCCTTCTGATATATCAATTGTCAAATCAATGAAAAATCCTCCAGCTGGTGTCAAACTTGTCATGGCTGCTGTGTGTGTCATGAAAGACATCAAACCTGAAAAAGTTGCAGATCCTACAAAAATTGGCGCCAAGGTAAAATCACAGGCAATAGTTTAAAATACAAGTGTAATTCATGTTCTTCTCAACACAGAGCACTTGTTCAATAAACGAGATCACCCAAGGTCCACCCAAGTAGGCAAGTGCCTCCAGCCAATATTTTACTAAAAACTTCCAGAATTTTCAAAATTTTGTAATGTGCTAAGAGAACACACTGAATTTGCTTGACTTGTATGTGGATAATACATAACTCTTCCCTGAGACACTGTTCAGATTTTGGCTTTAGTGGTGGTTTGGGGAAAATGTTTGATCTGATAGAGTTTTTTCCATTATTGATGTCTCTAGGAGTTAGCAGATCATCCGTACTAAATATACATGAGTTTTAGTTAAAAGAGATTTGTCTTTTTTTGTTGTCCGTTTGTGTGTTTGTTTTAAAGCTTAGAGAGATATTTCTTACTGTGTTTTGCAGATTTTGGATTACTGGTCTCCAAGCAAGAAACTTCTTGGTGACATTAACTTCTTAAAGGATTTGAAGGAGTATGACAAGGACAATATTCCAGTAAGCCTTTGTCTAATTGTTTGGTGATTTTTACCATGTGGACACTTTCTCNAGGCCCCATTTATCCCAAGTTACTCAACTTCTGTTATGACCAAGGATCTTTGCAAGGCGACTGGGTATCTCCACAGGATGAGTGTGGTCGTGGCAAGGGAGTCCAGCTTCCTCAGAGTGAGCCTTGGCGGTGGCATTTGAGAAGGGTTTACAGTTCCCTTTCAGAATTTCTGAGGCTTCTATTCAGCCTGTCTTCTATTTGAATGAAATGTCCTTCTGTGCACAAAAGATTCTAACTCTGCAATTTATAAGTACTAGCTCATCAGAAGTAAAAAATGAGACATAGAAAGTTGTATCAGAGTAAATTGTCCTGTCCTTTATCCTGTGTCCAAAAATGACCATAAGCAGGTGCCTTGGAGGGAGCAAAATCATAGAATCATTTTGGTTGGAAGAGACCCTCAAGATCATCGAGTCCAACCGTGTGATTCTTGGTATTTGCCCAGTTCAGTGGAAAATGAACATGTTTTGGCCTTTATAAAACCGGCCCCCAAAAGTTGGCATAAGCAATGTTATTAATTTAGATTTTTGTCTTACATTGGTAAAAATACATTTCTGTAATGATCCCAAGCAGTGGTGTCTTCTGAAAAGATAACTAATAATGAAATTAGCATATTGTACACAAGGCACAGAATAAATTAGGGCTTCTACGTGACTGTAATGCTCTTAGCACTTAGGTGACTGCCACATGGCAGACGTACCAAGGGCATGTTATAAAGGATGAGGATAGGATTAGGATGAAAACAGGAGAAGATCACAAAGTGTGACAGAAAAATCAAAAGAAACAAATGAGTAGTGGTTTCTAGCAGAATTAATAAAGTAGTTCTTTCCTATTTCATTGTATAGAGAAACAGCAATCAATCAGTGTCATTGTCAGCCACAAGCCTTTGATGCGCTATAATGCTTTTATTATCCAGGCAGCTATCATGCAGAAGATTCGGGCTGAATACTTGAATAATCCTGAGTTTGATCCACAAAAGGTGGCTAAAGCTTCCTCAGCAGCAGAGGGTTTGTGTAAGTGGATTACGGCGATGGAGGTGTATGACAGGGTCGCAAAGGTGGGTTTGGTTTTGATCCTAGTTCCTCAGTGCTGTGAGATCTTCCCTTTTCCTTTGCTTGATATATTCACCCTAAGCGTTGTATTAAATAATAAAGTTACAAAAATGTGCTTTAAGCATTTGTGTATTGGTTGTAATTGAATAGGTGGTTGCACCCAAAAAAGAACGTTTGAAAGAGGCACAGCAGTCCTTAGCAGAGACACTGGAGATCTTGAATCAGAAGAGAGAAGTACTCGCAGCGCTTGAAAGCAGTTTGGCTGCTTTGGAACAAACCTTCACTGAGAAAACTGAAGAAAAGGCTCGTTTAGAATTGCAGGTTGTTCTGTGTGGTAAAAAACTAGAACGAGCAGAGAAGTTGATTGGAGGCCTTGGTGGAGAGAAATCCAGGTCAGGTTAAAGTTCAAATGGCAGATTTAACAGCCCTTGTAGAAGTAGAATTTGACTTGAATTCTCTGAGCTGTTAACGCTGTATCTGTCGGGGACCGTACTGCTGAGGACTGTAGCAGTCTGGGCCCTTGAAAGGTTCCTGATTGTTTATAAGGTAAAAATATGGGCAGCAACATTGGGAGAATTGTAGAGAAAGTCTTCAAAATGAGAATAAAATACATAAACAGTGTCCTTATTTTCAACCTGAAGATAAACAACAGCAAAAAAGATTGATTTTTATCATCAATACCATTAATGTGGAGGGTTCAGCACCATTTTTTTGCTGTATTTTCTGGTTGTCATAGATGGAATGATGCTGCAAATGATCTTCAAGACACATACGATAATTTGACAGGAGATGTTCTGATATCAGCTGGTGTGATAGCGTATCTGGGAGCTTTCACTGCTGGATTTCGACAAGAGTGTACCAAGGATTGGAGCAGACTGTGCAAGGTTACAAGATTGTCTTAGATTTAAATGTGTTTGCTTTTTTTTTACTACCGTAAAAGGCCTCAAAAATTGCCTGTGGTTTATTTAATATTTGCGTAGTAAAGCTCATTAAGATCAATGGGATCAATTCTGCTGATCCAGTATTCCGTAAATTTGAATTTATTTACGTCAGTGGGTTTACTTTAGACTTAAAGTTGCATATCGCAAACTAGAGCACATCGTTTCCTTCGGAAGGCTTGATTATTACTTAAATAAAATCTCTGAATTTATTCTTTTTGCCTCTAAATGAAAGAATTAACTTTAATATGCAATTCTGTATATTGTGAAAAAATATCTATAACAACTTACACTGGCACATATTTATATGTTAATTAAATGTTGATTGTGCTGTTTGCAAAGGGACAGTTCCAACATACTTAGTACACTGACACCCTGAGTCATAAAACAAGTGATGGGAAGTCACTGACTGTGACATTAAAAGGTAACAAATCAGCATTGGATTCTGTATTGCCTTAGTGGAAGAAATAGTCATGAGATGATTTCCAGCTCTGTGTGCGTTTCTTAAGGTGGTGCATTCTCAAAACTTCATGTAAGAAAAAAACCCCACATTGAGAATGTACAAAAAAATTAGACAAGTCCTATTATACAAAATTCAGAGAGAGAATAAATATTCAGTGGGGATATATAGTTAGCTATTGAAACTATGATTTTATTTTTCCCAGAATTTTTACTTATACTTGACCTATTTCAAACTCTTAAAAAAATGCACATTGTCAGTTTGGATTGAGGTGGCATTGAAGAGAAGATGTAAAGAAACATGGAATAAAGATAACTGGGTTTTGCTTTTCTTTTTTTGTTTTCTTCCCCAGGAGAAAAAAATCCCTTGTTCTGAGACTTTCTCTTTGAGTACGACTCTTGGCGACCCGATAAAAATAAGAGCCTGGAATATTGCTGGTTTGCCGACTGACATGTTTTCTATAGACAATGGGGTTATTGTTGAAAATTCAAGACGTTGGTAGGTGACAAAAAGTTTTAATTTTCAAATCCAAACAAGTTGATTTGGTTTTGTTTTTAAAGCAAACTAAATGTCTAGAGACAACAAAAAAAAAAATTGAAAAGCTGCAAGCCCTGCAAAAACTGTCTTGTGTGTTCTAGGCCATTAATGATTGATCCTCAAAGTCAAGCAAATAAATGGATCAAGAATTTTGAGAAGGAAAACCAGCTGAGGGTTATCAAGGTCAGCGACACAGATTACATGAGAACCCTGGAGAACTGCATTCAGTTTGGAACTCCTCTTCTGCTAGAGAACGTGGGAGAGGAACTCGACCCATCGCTTGAACCTCTGCTGCTTAGACAGACTTTTAAACAAGGTACAGCAAAATTAATTTTGAACATTCATGTTCATTTGATAGTTGCTTGTACTGTTTAAGTGGTTTTTAATTACTTTCTGGTACTGCTGCTTGTGGTGAGAGGAAGGTGACTTCACAACAGCCTGAAGCTTTTACTTCTTTAATAAGTATTATTTGTACATCATGTGGTAGTGGTTTTGTGTGAAAACCTTCATCCTGTCACTATAGGAGGCTAAATTAAGACACTGACTCTGTAAAGGGAAGTTTCTCACGGAAATTATGTTTTGCTTGTTTATTTTCTTATGTTTTAGCCTAATACTAACATGGACTCAACTTTGCACTAATCAAGAAAAGTTGTCAAGTTATTTTACTTTTAAGGCACAATTTTCATGTTTTTCTCTGAAACTTGTTAAGTAGCTATGAATTTGGTTTTCGACTTTTCTTTCTTTTCCTCCTGTAAAAAGACAGAAAAATGCAGACAAACACAGATATGTTTCCCTTCCTTCTTACATAGCTTATCTTTTCTGGTTTTCAAGTACATACATACATACCAAAATAAAAAAAAAGGCATTTAACCCCTTTTTTTTTCAGTTTCGTGTTTCAGACAGGTAATTCAAGCAAAGAGTAGTCTGCAAGAATATCATATTTGAGAGTAATTCCACAGCCGTCTGTTACCATCTCCAGTATTATATATGCAGATGTGCGGAAGTAATTAAATTGACTCAATTTCATCGCTAAGAGTAAAATGTGACCTCACTGAAGTCTGTGAGGGTTTTTCAGAGTATGAGACTGATTTATTTCTTTATTTTTACTTTTCAGGAAATTTGTCATTGTCAAGGAATTGTTTAATCACAAAAGTAATTTTTTTCTGTAAGTAACTGAAATAGATAATGATTTTCCTAACATTTCTCACCTTTACTTTAGGAGGTGTGGAGTGTATCAAGCTTGGTGAGAGCGTTATTGAGTATTCCAGAGATTTCAAGTTTTTTATTACCACAAAACTGAGAAATCCACATTACATGCCTGAAATTGCTACAAAAGTTTCTTTACTCAATTTTATGATAACACCAGAAGGACTTGAAGACCAATTGCTTGGTATTGTTGTGGCAAAAGAGAGGTAAGTCTCTCTATGGCAAATGGCCAGGTAATTTTATTATGGTGTAATTCCAATGAAATGAGAGATGAATTTATTGTAAAGCAAAATGAATGTTACATGGTAGAAATGTTGCTCAGCAAAAGCTTTAAAAAAAAGATTGTTTTTCTAGTTGTTATATCTAAAAATTTTATTAGGAAAAGACAAGTTGTCATGTTTACTCTGGGGTAAGTGTCCACAAGTTCAAAATTTAATTAAAACAGCAGATGTTGAATCATTTTTCAGGCAGCAGAGATATAATAAAGGAAAACCAGAATGCTCTGACATGCAAAAAGACTAAGATGTTAAAGTTTAGACCATCATTTCCAAACACTTTGCTCAGAATTATAAACATCTGCTGAACAGTAACAACCTACTTAAGCTGAAGAGAATATTCACAAGTATTTATCGTAGTCAGAGGGGGAATCGTTGTCATGGGCATCCTTTCCAGTCAGTGGAACATGAACATTGACTGGTTTTGTTGTGTTTTTTTAATCAGACCAGAATTAGAAGAGCAAAGAAACGCTCTCATCCTTCAATTTGCAGAGAATAAAAAGAAACTGAAAGAAACGGAGAGAAAAATTTTAGAAACCTTACAGTCCTCTGAAGTGAATATTCTGGAAGATGAGTCTGCTGTTGATATCTTGGATTCTGCTAAACTGATGGCTAATGAGGTCACAAAAAAACAGCAGGTAAGGAGTGTGTATGGATGTTTTCCTTAACCGTACATAGAAATTAAATGTTAAAATTTGCAGCTAGCAGAAAGATGGCACATTAGATGCAAAGCACGGGAGGAAATTCTGTGCTTGTGAATTGTGAAGATAAATAAAATTGGATCCATTCTCAAATCTTCACTGATGGTTTCTTCAGTCTTTAATTAAAAATATTTTAAGGAATATGTATCTATCTATAAGACTGAGTGAAAAGTAAAAAATTCTGGAGTTAAAAAAAATAGTTCCTTCCTAACTTAAATGACAAAAATATTCAATGAGACAATAACCTGACTGATATAGGTATACAAGCCCAGATATTTTTGTTACACCTAATGCATAAAATACCAACTGAATTCAATGAGAGCTAAATAACATTGATAAGAGAATAAACATTTTTGGGTTTTTATATTACTGTAGGCTTAACAGAAATCCAACACTAGTATTTTCTTTAAGCTGGTGTTGGCCTTCCTGCTCTTTGCTGATGCTTATCAAATGTAATCTCGGACTATGTCTGACAGTCAAAATTGAAACACCTTTTTACATTCAAAGTACTTTTTTTGTATAAAGCTGCCTTACAGTAAAATAGCTAGAGCTTAAATACATAACCAGTCTGAAATTACCCGTATTTTTGAATATTGCAGAGGTAAAGATTGATACTTTTGATACTAGATGATGCATCAAAACTGTGCCTCCTTTGTTTCGACTATTACGTCCTGTAGTATGAAGTAAATAGATCAGGCAGTGCTGTGTTAAGGACAAATACTTGTTTTACCTATTGGATTTATCACCTACTGTGATTGTGCGTTTTGGAACAGAAAAGTTGCCTCGCTCTGGCATTACAAAGTGCTGTATGGAAGTATTTTAATAATGTTATTAACGAGTAGTATTTTTGTACAAAAGACAATATTGAAAGCTTTTCTTTGTCAACTACTATTGATATTTAGATTGCAGAGAAAACGGAACTGAAAATAGCTGAATCTCGAGAAGGTTATCGTCCTATCGCCAAGCATTCCTCGGTGCTGTTCTTCAGCATTGCGGACCTGGCGAACATTGATCCCATGTACCAGTACTCCCTCAGCTGGTTTGTCAACCTCTTCGTCACCTCCATTCAGGAGAGGTAAATACAGGCTTTCTGGTGTCAAATGAGGTGTTTTCATTCTCCTCTTGTGAACAGTTCCCTCTAGTTTGAAACCATATACATCTTATTCCTCGTTACATGCAGGTTTTTAAAACAAAATATGATTTATTAATAAACTAAATGCTCTTTTTAATTACTGTTGGAGCAAACAATGAACTGTAAGCACGTGCTCTATTTAAGTATTTTTAAGAATGTGACTTACAGAAAGGGTGAAGTCTGATTCTGAACTGGGCTCCATTATGAACACTGTGCATTATGAACACCACCTAACTGGCAAATTCATTTCAACTCATTACTTTGTCTGGGACTTCTTTTAAAAGAGCTGTAAAACATGGAGTATCACTGAAATTTGGGGGAGATGGGCATCTAAATCCCTTGTGGAGTCTGTGGGCCAAATAGAATTCCTCTGCAATCCTAAATAGATTTAAATTTCTTAAATGATTGGCCTACATTATTCAATTTGACGTTTCATTTTCTTCTTTTCTTTTTAGTAACAAGTCCAAACTGTTGGAGAAGCGACTTCGATATCTAAGAGACCACTTTACATACAATTTGTATTGCAATGTGTGTCGGTCACTGTTTGAAAAGGACAAGCTGCTCTTCTCGTTTTTGCTGTGTTGTAATCTCCTCATGTAAGCTCATTTCTGTGAAGTCTCTTGATAACAGAAACTAATGATTTTCTTATAGTAGAAAAAGGTATTGATAAGATAACATGTTCTTATGCATGTTGATTGTATAGCCTTCAGAGTGAGATCATGAATGGTTAGGGGTTTTCTAATACTGCTAATATTTACAATTGAAGGAGTATGTGAGCGCGTGTATCCCTGCTGTGCGTGGCCTTTGGACAAGCTATGAAAAGGACGTTCCTGTGTTTCTGAAAATCAGTGGCTTTGCTTTTCATTTTCTCTCTTCTGTCTCCTGTGTTCTTTTGGATATATCATGACATCTCAGTTGCAATCTTTTCTGGAAAGGAAAGCTGAGTTCAAAATTGCATGAGCACAGCTATAAAGTACATACTTAATTAATTACAATGTGTACACATCTGTATATGGGCCATTCTTCCTGGGCCAATTGGTAAGGCTGCTGTACTCTCAGAACCCATTATTTTCTTTAAAACCTTTAAAAATCGGGAATAATTGCACTTTTTCAAAAACAAATAAGCTGATATATACCATTTACCTTTTGAGACCCTTACTGTAGTCTTAATCAGTAATTTTTGTCATACAGTTTTTTTAACTATATAGAGTACTGAGATCTGATCTCTGCTGTTACTGCAGTAGAAATACTACTTAATAGCAGTGAAGTGTAGTTAATTTTAAATAACACTTTATATTATGTAAAATTGTGTCTTAATAACTGAGTACTGTGCATCTTTGGCTTTTGTTTTGTTTGGTGGTGTTTGTTTGTTTTAAATATAGGGCTAAAAATGAAATAGAACATCAAGAGTTTATGTTCTTCCTAACTGGGGGTGTGGGTCTCAAGACTCAGTACAAGAATCCAGATCCATCTTGGCTACCAGATAAGAGCTGGGATGAATTATGTCGTGCAAGTGAAATGCCAGCTTTGAAAGAACTGAGGTATAGTAAAGTGTTAATTGTTTTTCACCAATTATGTGTAACATGCTGAGAGAAGTATTTCCTATATGTTTTCCAAACCATGACAAAATGCCATCACTGTAAAACCAGCCCCTTTTTTCATCACCGGGTTTGCTCCACTTACTTAAGTCAACCATTCAGTTGGCTAATTATAATATTATTTAGTTAAATTATTTTTTTCTTAAATTATTTGAGTCATTCTCTAAAGAAACTTCTCTTTCGTGTCTCCACGGTAAAGAACCATTGTTTCAATGGGATCAGTGGAGGCCAAAAGAAGCATATTTGGCAAAATTCCACTGCACTGCTGAGAGATGGATTTTTCTGGTAAAATCTAATCTTCTGAAATTGGGAAAATTTCACCCTGCATTTAAGTAGAATTTAACCCTAAATTGTGGAGCCAGCATGGCTGTCCAAGTCTTGCATAGAAATACCTGACAGAGCCTGAATATTTGGAGGATCTGGATCTGACCGCGGAAGCACTGTTCTGTTAGAAGAAATTGTTTGGGGCTGTTTGTATTTCTCCCCCTTTGGAGTTTTAGTAGCAAAGTGGCTGATCCAGCCTTTACATAGTCTGAGAGCTGTCCCGTTATAGAGGACGTACTCTGCGTGTTGCACGAAGGAAAATATTTCTTTTTCCTTGGTTGAATTTCCTGGTAATTTTCTTCAGTTAGAGAGTGGAGTTTTCCTGAAAATCCAGCCAGACCTGTGAGGGTCCAAGCAGTGCTGGCTGCAGGAACAGGCAGAACCTCTTGTCAGCTCTGACAGGTGGAGCTTTGTACGTCTGCAGCAGCACGGTGGGAAAAGGTTCTCTTTTTTTCGCTTGTCAGCATGGAGCTCAACTGTAGGATTATTGGCTGATGTGGAGTGGGGTGTATGACAATACAATGTAATTGGCTTTTGATAAACATTAAAGGACTCCAAGTATTTATAGTAATTGTAAATACTTTTTTCTCTAGGAGAAACTTTTCTGAAAATATAGGTGAATGGCAAAAACTTTATGACAGCAAAGAGCCACAAAGCTTTCCATTACCAGAAGAATTTAACAATACATTACATGAATTACAAAAGATGATAATTCTTCGGTGCTTAAGACCAGACAAGGTAAAATGATCTGTTATCAAGTGTTTGTAGACTGTTCCGTGTCTGGTAGCATAGTTTGCACTGGTGGTTAAAATAACTAATCTGTTCTTTGTGGTATTTTATTAAGAATATGAACACTATTCTTATTTTTCAATTGAGCAAAACAAACACCACAAGCATCAGCTGAGATCTTTTGTCTGAAGCGATTTGATGGATCTTTCAGAGTACACTCATTGCTGTAGTTTTCTTGAAGTGCTTGTTCATGTTCAGTCTGTTTGCTGGTGCACCCAGTATACTCAAGAGCAGGATTTATTACATTAGCCGGAACAAATACCGAGTATCTGCTACCACGTGATTCCAGACAAGGCATTCTGAGGCAAACTGATCGAATGTGTTGATTTGAACAGCCAAGGCGAACTCTTAACACATTCTGCGTTTGGGGCGTGTAGCAAATGCTGTTGTATGTACTTTAGGAACAATCAAAGTTAGGATTTAAAGTACATATTGCAATTGCTCCTTAGAATTAATTAAAAATAATTACATGGATATTTAGTGAGAGGGAGTGTGCTGGTCCTCTACATCAGGTAGAGCCTGAACTAAAGTCTTAATATTAAAAAAAAAAATCAGAGTTGTCTGTAGGTCAGGAATTTAGCTAGTATACGGTCCATAAAAGATGCTGTCAAATACGCAGTTATGTTTAATTTATGCTAATGGTTTGTATTTACATTTTTTTACCAGATTGGTCCAGCTATAACAACATTTGTAACTGATAAACTGGGGAAGAAATTTGTAGAGCCACCACCTTTTGATCTGACAAGAAGTTACCTGGATTCACGTTCTACAGTCCCTTTGATATTTGTGCTTTCTCCAGGAGCAGATCCCATGTCTAGTAAGTGTACACAGAAGGAGAAAACAAAAGTGTGGCACGACTTTTCAGTTAGGGACCTGAATTTCCCCTTCAGTGCACAATGAGGATTATTTTGCACTTTGTGCGAGCAGATTTGAGTTCATCATGTCACACTGGCAAACTCTGTGCTCCCTAAAAATAGGAATGGTATTGTAAACTGAATGAATTTTGTACTCTACGTCACAGCTATACCATCTTTTGTATGTACATTTTATCAAAATAGTAATAAACACTTTATTTTTTTTTTCTGACACAGCTTCTTTTTAATGAAGAAATACTAAAATTTTATGCTTTCTGTTCTAGGTCTCTTGAAATTTGCAAATGACAAGGAGATGGTTGGAGATAAGTTTGAGTCCATCTCATTAGGTCAAGGACAAGGACCTATAGCTACAAAAATGATTGAAAAAGCAATGGAAGAAGGAACCTGGGTTTGTTTACAAAATTGTCATTTAGCTGTCTCCTGGATGCCGATGCTGGAGAAAATATGTGAAGAGTTTAGCAACGAAAAATGTCATCCAGACTTCAGGCTTTGGCTGACTAGTTACCCTTCACCAAAGGTACCTGCGCTGCTGAACGTTCCGTGTTGGGGGAAAGGGAAAGGTGATGATGCTTTTAGGAAATTTTCATACCCCTGAATGAGCTGATAATACAGAACTTCTCTGAAATACAACAAGGCTGTTGAAGAGATGATTTAATCAAGAAAGGACATTTTAAAAAATAATTATAAATATAATAATATCAAGCTTCCTTTGTAATATTTTGATATTGTGCTGTGTGGTATTTTGTGTACTAGTGAATGGAACTGCACTTTGCCAGCATATATAATTAAGTTGTTTTGCTGTCACATAGGTTTTGTTTCATATAAATTTAAAAATTTCTTTATAAGGTATTGAATACCAAGAAAATATTTTAAAATATAGATTTGTGGTTGTACAGCAAGGTCTTACTTTCTTGATGCATTTTAGATTTTCTTTTAAGCTGTTGATGTTTCAGATTTAAGTGCTTACAGATAATTGTTTAGATAACAAACACAGAGTAATAATGTATTTTTATAACGATATAGCATCTACTCCATACTTTCTGAATGCAGTTTGGCTGGTTTTTTATTTCTAGTTTCCAGTAACCATTCTGCAGAATGGAGTGAAGATGACAAATGAGCCTCCTACTGGTCTCCGATTAAACCTACTTCAGTCCTATCTTTCTGATCCTATTTCTGATCCTGAATTCTTCTCTGGCTGCCCTGAAAAAGAGCTGGTAATGTACCTATCTCTTGACAGGTGGTTTGTTTGTTTGTTTGCTTTTAATCCACAGTGATACTGATTTCTGTCCAGTGACTATTATAAGCTAAAATTTTTACTATGGTTGTGAGTTTTGCAATGATAAAGATGATTAGTTGAGAAACCACTCTGCCAGGTAATTGCACATGGCAATATTTAAAATGGTTTCTGAGGCTTTCTTAAGTTTCATAGACATTGCACACGCATATTACACGATGTACATAAACCGAGCGTTCATGAACAGGCAATACCTGTCATTATTGAGATGGAAATGATGAGCACTGAGATCTTTTCTGGCTGCTGGACCAGTACCACAGTACCCGTATGTCCTGCTGCTGAGTGATGAACCACTCAGCTCATCATCGCCTGCGCGGGAAGAGGAAAAACACTGGGGTTGCTCAGAGATATCAATATACATACGGATCAGTGGGTGCATCTAAGGACTTACATTAAACAGTACATCTGTATTTTATGTTTGTCTAATGAGCCTTAAAAATAAATGTCTGGTGCTGTTTGAATTCTTATGCAGTCAGCTTCCCTTTACATGGAAGAAGAGAAAAACACTTGTGTACTGGTACTTGAGGAACTGTTACAGCTAAATGTGCTTGTATATCTGGCAACTATGGTGCGTGTTTGTTCCCAAGTCAGATAACCACAGCACGCCGAATTGTTCTGTGTATTTGTACCCTAATCAAATGCTGTGTCCTCTACATAAATTACAGACTAGCATGAGCATATAGGCTCATTAATAATACTTGTTTGTTTTGTTTTTTCTCAAAGGTATGGGAGAAACTGCTCTTTGGCGTTTGTTTTTTCCATGCTCTTGTTCAGGAGAGAAGAAAATTTGGGCCTCTTGGTTGGAATATACCCTATGGATTTAATGAGTCAGACTTGCGAATCAGTATCAGGCAGCTGCAGGTAAAATCATCTCTTGCTACATTTAACCCCGACCTTGCGAAGTGTAGGAATGAGCTGATAGAAAGTGGCATAGAATTTCATCAAATGGCCGTAGTTTTTCATTACTTCAGCTACAAAGGCAAGGAATGTCAGTCGTATTATAAATGTTTTCAAAATTACAAATGAAATAAAATTAAAAATTATTCTTCATGAGATTTAGATTCAAACAGATGTGTGGAATATAATGAGTAAATATGAATATAGTAAGAATTATATTTTTGTGGTTAGTAGGAACATATACTGTTAAACAGAGCCTCAGACTGTTCCCTAAAATGAAATACTGAACACTGCTTGACCTTGAGTCTTCTTTAGTCTCTGTGTAGAAAAGCCAGAAGAGCTAAAACTGTGAATTACAGAAGTTGAGGCTGAACAGTTGGAAAATTTGTCAAGAAGTTAAGGAAAGAGATCAGGGGGTTCTGAAGATTGGAAGAAAAGTCATGTGAAATGCACATCTCTCTATGACACAGAAAAGCGTCCACTGAGAAAGTTTAGACTGGGAAAACTATCCAGTTGTAAATAATTCAAGAATGACTTGGATGACTTACTGATCTGGATATTTATAAGAGGCTTTTACTACTAACTCCTCTTAATTTTAAACAGTAGTTTACCTGTAAAAAAAAAAAAAAAATCAGAACTTGAATTTCCAACAGTTAGGGAGAGAAGTCCATAAACTACAGTTCTGCATGCACTATAGCTTCCAGCCCTTTAGTCTGTAGGTCGCACCGCTGTCCTGAAGATATTTTAAGTGTCTGGAATTACTCATGTCTTCTGTTTCAGTTATTCATAAATGAATATAGCCAAGTTCCTTTTGAAGCAATATCTTACCTGACTGGTGAGTGCAACTACGGAGGTCGAGTGACAGACGACTGGGACAGACGTTTACTGCTCACAATGCTGGATGACTTCTATAATCCAGATATAATTGAAAATCCTCGGTACATTTTTTCTCCCAGTGGCAACTATTATGCTCCACCAAAAGGCACATATGAGGACTACATTGAGTTTATTAAGGTAAAAAGCAGCAACAAGATTTGGAACTGTTGTAATGCTGATGTGCTAAAAAGCAACCCATAAAGGCTTCTCTGTGTTAAAAAGGTGGGTTTGCGGCCTGTTAATCTGTGCTTGGCTCCTTGCCTAACATCCTTGTTTGATCTTGGCCATGATCTGGAATGTTTCTGGGAGGGTGAGGGAGTCGGTTAAGTAGACAGGAGGACACAGCACAGACAATCAAGAATTCCTTGGAAATGCCTTTCTCTGAGGTGCTGGCTGTAGCGCCAGTAATAGTGTGTGCAAATACCTACCATTGAGGTCCGTACCCCTCTTCGGTTGAAGTCAGTGCTGCTTTTTCACTCAAGTTCCTAAAGAAGACTGGGCTCTAACTCCCAGCATGCTGCTTTATCTCATGCACATGTTCATTGTTTATTTTGTCTTAGGGTCTTCCCTTTACTCAGCAACCAGAGATATTTGGTTTGCATGAAAATGTGGATATTTCAAAAGATCTTCAGCAAACTAAGATCATCTTTGAATCTCTGCTTTTAACGCAAGGAGGAGGTGCTCAGGGAACTTCTGGAGGTGGTGACAGCACTCTGTATGACATTGCAGATGATATTCTCAGCAAGGTATTGTATTATACCAATTACTCCAGTTTGTCTTTTTACAAAGCAGAAACTCTTTAACTAGAATCTTCAGTGTCAAATTGATTTCATGTTGAAAGAAAAACCTCCTGGGAGGAATTTAGTGTGATATGAAAGTAATAAATAGGTAGGAGACAGAGAGAGAAACTGGAGCAAACCCAGCTTGGAAGAACAGTCGATTCATTCATGTGAACTAGTTTAGAATTAATAAAATTTAATTGTATTGATAGCTTTTCCTGGTATGAAAAAATCTAGGTGGTTTTTAAAATATACACATCACTTTTAAAAGCCCAATTTTTTGAGTAGATAGTGTATTGATAAGATACTCTTCAGAAAGTTTAATGGTATTTATTACTCTGCCATTTTTCACATCTGCATACTTTTAATATAATACCAATGGATAATGATATATGGAATTATTTCCAATTATGTTGTCATTTACAGCTTCCAAATGATTTTGACATTGAAAGTAGCCTAAGTAAATATCCTGTGAGGTATGAAGAAAGTATGAACACTGTGTTGGTGCAAGAAATGGAAAGATTTAACAAGTAAGAGTGTTATATTTTATTAAATGTATCCGAAATAATTCCATTTGCAGAAAAAGCTTTCCTGCGAATCATACACTGTAAACCCTATATTGTATGAAATTGTATTTATTTATTTTGTTCCCTTCTAATTGTCTGCAGTGATATCTGCAGTCCAAGCACCATTACTCCTTGTGGAAAGTCAGAATGTAGGATAGATATTAGGAAAAATGCCCTTTTATTCCAGTGAGCATGTCTTGTTTTACAAATCAAAACGTGTGGAAATTTTGTTTTATTTTTTATTTCTAGTTTAATCCGAACGATTCGTATTACGCTAATTAACCTGAAGAAAGCCATTAAAGGACTGGTGGTTATGGATGCTGAACTGGAGGCTGTGTGTGGCAGTCTGCTGGTTGGAAAAGTTCCTGAGAAGTGGGCAAAACGTTCATACCCAAGTCTAAAACCGTTGGGGAGCTATATTCTAGATTTTCTACAAAGGCTGAAATTTTTACAGGTAATATACAAGAGGCAGTAGTACCGATTCTTTAATCTACTACTCCATGCCATTTGTCCTGTACATTAAAAGAGTAATGGGAAAGGAGCGATAGATTTCACTTAGATTTGCTGAGTACAGTTTGTAGAAAGTGGTCAAGCAATATGGGATTTGTCTTTTTCTGATTATTGAATATGTCATTTTCCTCTTTCCAGGATTGGTATGAATTAGGGAAGCCCACAGTTTTTTGGCTGTCTGGATTCTATTTTACTCAGGCTTTCTTAACTGGAGCGATGCAAAACTACGCTAGAAAGCACAGGATCCCTATTGACCTTCTGGGATATGAATTTCAGGTAAAGATCAATTATATTATTCTCATTTTGGATTGATCTTCTGAAAATTGGCTATTTGCATAGTATCTCAAAAAGCAAACAGCTGTGAAAGTTCACTAACATGGAATGCTTCTTTCCTGTAGGTTATTCCTCAGGATACTGCTACCAGCGCGCCAGAAGATGGTGTTTATATCCACGGGTTATTTTTAGACGGAGCTCGCTGGGACAGGACCAAGTCAGTAACAAAGTGGTTTACTATGGTTCTGGGAAGCTCTCTTAGGTGCTCAAACAAGATTTGTTTAAATATTTAAAGTGATCATTTTCATATTATTGAAATAACACACCAAATGAAATACCCTTTCATGTACAGAAAATGGGGAAGAAAAATAAAGACCGCACACACACAAAACAAACAACAACAACAAAAACCAAACAGAATGCCCAACATCGGGCAAACAACTACCAAAATACACACACCAAAACTCTCTTCGGCTTAACACCAAGCCACTGATAGTGACTCTGCTGCTTTCTCTCACTAGGGGAATTTTAGCTGAGCAGCATCCCAAAGTGCTCTTTGATGCGATGCCAATCATTTGGATAAAACCAAGTGAGTATCATTTCTATGAAGTGTGAGCTATTCAACAAGAAATTGCAACAGTAAATTCCTTTTTTACAGAAGATCAATGCTTCCACCCTACCAGAGTACCCAAATCTGCACAGAATTCATGTGCATCTCACCTAGGACTTCTTCATCAAACACTGGGCTGCTGCCTTGACCCAGTCTCGTCCCATCTGAGCAACAGGCCTGTCCCACTCCCCATAGATGTTTGTAATTATGGATTAGACAAAAGGACTGTTGAAGTGAATTTTTTTGTAAATATGTCTAGGTGCTGCCAAATCCATTTTTCAACCAAAAGTTAATTTGGGTAGGAAAGCACATGGTGCTTGAACCCCTGGCTCCACTCGAGGGGGATTTTTAATTGATTTACGGGGACTCTGTCTTACCTCACATGGTTTAGCAAAGTTTGCTCAGGTTATTTTTAGCTGCTGTGCTAGTTGTCTGTCATACTAGTCAGATATTTTCTCTAACTCTCATTTTCTTTGATCAGGAGCCGTAAATCCCTGGTTTTATTTATTCATTCAAGCAGCACTTTCTACTGCAACTGTGGCAATGTAGGCGTTATTAGGCAATGGGTGGTCTTACAGAGTTTCCACTTGTTCTGCCTGTGCTTTCTCTTGAGGTTGGATGAATCTGCTCAGACATGCAGGGTTTTAGATTCTGCTCAAGTTGCACGTAAGCAGTCCAGGCTTGCAAAGAGTCCCCGCGGAGCTGTGTCCTCGGCTCCCCAGTGGCTTGAGTTGCAGTTGGGTTAAGCTCTTAAGAACTCATGTATAAACTGTGCTTAAATGTGGAACTATTGAGATTTTTAGTGTGTTTTTGAATGATTACGAAGCTGGTAGAAGCACAGAAAAGGCATCCAGTCCTGAAAACAAATTGTAGTTGAACTAGCTGGGTTTAAAACCAAAACAAGCCACACAAGAAAACACAACACAAGCCAGCTAATTCTATTCTGTTACTCACAAAGCAATTTTGCATTTTTATTTAGCTTTAAGGATGTTACTGTAAGTACTTAATATTTGTACATAGGCTATATTTCCATCAATAGATTTGCTGAATGTAATACATTATTTTGGTTTTTTTTTTTTGAAGCTCCAAAATTGGACATAAAGAAATCTAATGCATATATTTGCCCACTCTACAAGACAAGTGAGCGCAAAGGAGTCTTATCCACCACTGGACATTCTACTAACTTCGTCATTGCTCTGACACTCGACACGGATAAGCCCGTCCAGCACTGGATCAAGCGAGGCGTTGCGCTGCTCTGCCAGCTGGATGACTGACCGGGCCAGCTCACACACAAACTTCGCACCGTCCCGTTCCTTTCGTTGGTTTACAGAGGAAATGGAACATACTTCATTTTTTATATTAAAAGAGGGCATGCAAATATTTTCTGACCCTTAATATTTTGTCTTAAATAAGTACGTGGTAGTATTAGCATTTTTACAAACTATACAAGATACAGTGAGGATTTTAGCCTTTGGTAATATTATTAATGTGTAAACATCGATTTTATGCATTAGTTTAATATTACAAAATATATCTTAATAGAACATTAAAATAGTCTGCACTTTGAGAGAAATATTACAGTTAATGAACTTGTAGCATTAAGAGTACTGAAACATGAACAGAAAGGTAGTAGGTAAGTCTTGGGATTTCCATCTGGATTTATATATATAGTGTATGTTCTGTTGTAGCAACAATGAAGAATGCAGTATGAGAGGAATCATTCACTATCTATTGCAGGTACTTCTGATGTCTTTCTCCTTTAGCAAATTTGTCTTTTTGGGATTTAATTCAGATATTCTGCTTTCTGTAAGGTTTGGGTTTGGTGTTTTTTTTGAAAAGAGTTTCTGTGAAGAATAAATCCTAAAACCTCCCTTGTGACCACCTGCCACAAAGTGTTATCTGTTTCCCCATTGTTCCAGAGTGGCAGTCCAGTTTCAGTTCCTTCACTGATTCTGCGTTTTCCGCCCTCTCCCCCAAAACCCCCCCAAACCCAAACCTGAACACACACGACTGAAGCATTCTCCCTAGATCTCCTCTATTAAAGAACTGTTTCCACCTGGCATTCAGACACAGCCACCATCATTGCTTTCGAAGGATCCCTCTCTAAAACGCAGTAGGATGAAATTAAGCACCTGATGGTCTCAGTCCATCCCAGCTTCCCTGTCAGAACCAGGCTCCTGTCCCTCACTTCCCTGCTGCCCTGTGTTACACCAGTGTGGGGCTGTCTTGCTGAAACTACTTTTCCCTTTAAAGACTGTACTTGTTTATCTTGTGTTTGTTCTTCTATTAATATGTGAATTGTGATTCAGCATTCAGAAACCAATAGTAGTTTTTAATAGAGTTCTTGCTTGTTTGTGTTTCTTTTATTTGGTTTAGCCTTATTCTTTTAATCAACGTCCAAACAGTATCTCCAGTTTACTCTCTTAGGAAAACACTAAAGAATTTTATTTCCAAACTGTAATAGTTACTACTGAAAGTTCTCAATCAAAAAACTTCTAACAAGAGTATTTTTACAAAGAAACTGGGCTTTTTAATTCCTTGTTTTGCTGACACCGTTTGTCAGGCCAGATTACAACCATAACTAACCTGTATGAAAGAAACATGGAGAAAGTCCCAGAGTATCTTATGATCGGGTATTTATAGTGAGCTATTAATGGACATAGGCTCTACTGAGATCATTTTCAATCCTGAAAATATCAGTTTCAATTTAATAATCGCTTCTTCAAAGTGTGAGGTCTTCCCTCTCTCAGAAGGTGAGGAAAACAGTGTATTTTCTCAATTCATAGGAAAATTGGTATTCTTTTTTTTTTTTGAAAAAATAGTCTAGATTTAAAATTTTTGTGTACTCATTGTACTATAGGTATAATTGCATACTAACAGTTATTTGTCTGCATATTAATATATTTCTGGGTTTTGCTACATGTACAGTTACAGACAAGGCCTTGCAATCACACGTTGGGTGGATCAGGTAACGCGTTAGATGGCGCAGGTTTGCTGTGAATTGCTGCTGCTCAACTTTAGGTTGTTTCTAGAATTGTTCCGAACTTTTAAGTGACATGTTGCCAACTTCTTTCATTTTTCTGTGCTCATTCATTTTGCTAATTTATTTATTTGCTTTGAGTTTTCCTTACTCATTTTCTTTTACTTTGCTCTGTATTTTTGGTTATTCTTTTCAGGGCAACTCTCTTGAAAGACAAAAGTGGAAGTTTTAATAAGGTAAAACAGATGAGAGGTTTGAGCCTAACAGAACACCTGTGAGTTTAATCTATAATAGCATGCAGCTGAATATACAAAATAACAGCATGACTGCTTATGCAAATAACAGTGTACATCTACACACATTATACTATTTAATGATTGAATTGATTGATAATATTTTTTATGGTTGCTTCTTAAATTTTAACATTTAGACTTAACAAATAGTGTCAATAGGATTTATTCCTATGCTCCGTTGTTTGTATTACAATCTTAAAAGGGTAAAAATATTTTTAATTGACCCCTTTCAGTTTGGCCTTTTTTTTTAAATTAATTAGCTGCATTGTTGTTAGATCAGTGTGTTTTATTTCTGCCTGTATTTGGATATATATTGTTGCAGTATTTTATATATATCTCTTACCAGTATTAGAAAAAAATGGGCATGCATTGATGGAGAATGCAGAATTGCAAGTTTACGTGTCCTACATGGCTGTGTGTTACGTATATGAAGTGCTCAAGTTGTTTTTTTCTCAAGCATGGAGTCCGGTACTGTTTCAGCTGGAAGGCTGATGCACGTAATGGCACAAATCTACATACGAGATATGGCCCTTACAATATCTTTGCTGAAACAGTTTGAATAAAAGCTATTATTAAAAAATGTCATGTCCTTCACTTGCCCTTCACCACCAGGGCCCTCTGTGAATGCCATGACACAACATCCCAGTCTTATTGTGCATCTGGTTTCCTACTAAGGAAACATCAGAGCACAATTGTGATGGTATTTGAGTGTCCAAAAGACTTAACAGGGAATAACTATTTATCCGAAAACTAAATTTTACTCATTTTTGTTGCTTTCTAATAAGTAATGCCGGAACAAGTAGCTATTCTGTATGTTTGGTGTGTGAACAAGAGACAAAAATTAGCAGATGATGGAATAGGAAGACTTTACTGCCTTCTAAATAGAATAACGCTGTGCAGCACAAACTTAAATACTTGAGAGAGAACTGGAGCTTGAGATAGAGAAGTTCCGATCCATTTATTTTAAGCTATGTTTCATCTATCTTGGTACTTAAACAGTGGTTGCTATTTTTGTTACTCCAGATTTAACCTGAAGATTTAACATCTGCTCCAATCAAAAGCAGCGTTTCCCTACAAAAAGTGATCTCGGTTGTGCTGCTTTGCCATGTATAATTCTACCTATATGCTTGATGATCGTTCTGATGATGAAATCCCCACCCAACGAGCTATTGAGGAGAGCTTACAAGATAGGCAGAAAATTGAAACAAGTGGCAGTGCAGAGGATGGAAGGTAAGAAGTTATTACTTGCATTTTGAGCATTTTCTTGGCATTATTATAAGCATGTAGTAACCTTATTTTCCTTTGTGACTCCCTATGTTGTATTGCTCTGACCTCATCTCATGGATACTGGAAACCACTCGCATGTTCTGAGTTCTCCTTTAAAAATTATACCCATTTCCTTGAAAATATGGAATGTATGAAACTTTCAGGTGACAGTCTACATCAATATCTAAATGAGTACAAGGCTTTATAAAGAAGATAAGTATGTGCTGTAAAAGTATATGGTACTGTTCCATCATTTTCATATTTAATTCTTGGCCTGTGTGTGAAAAATCCAATGTTTATGGTGGCATGGGAAGACCAACAAAAACTGCGTTTTAATGTGTTAAACCCTGACAAAACCTTACGTAGCTTACAGAAATCTAACGTGTAGTCTAGACTTGGGTATTTCAATTAGGGTATAATTGTATCCTGAACTTCACATTAATTTTTAATTCTCACGTCATTTTTGTTCTGTTTCTGCAGTTTCCAGTACATTGCAAGTAAGGAGCGTGGAAAGATAATGGCAGCAATTCGGACAGGTAAGTACAAATGCTCTGCACTAAGGCGGCAGCCCTGCAGAATCTCTGAGGTATCGCACTATTAATGGGATAAAAACCATGAGCAGAAACCAGGCTTCTGCTTAAAGGGGCTTTCCAGCCAAGAAAGTTTTGCTGTTTCTTGATGAGAAATAAAATTGGAAACATAATAATCTGTGTTGGTTAAAGTTCCAGTAAGATTGTCAGAAAAACCAGGAATAACGAGATCTATCTCATCCCTGTTAAATCAGCTTCGTTTTACTTTGGCCAACCTAAATATTTTTCCTACAGTTTCACTGGGACACCTGTTTACTTTATACATTAAACTTCCATGCACTATTGCTCATAAGAGAGGATTATATTTGAAATATTTAAGTCATTAATTATAAGTAAGTTTTTTCAATGTATAATTCAGAATGCTTTGTGAGTTGATGTCAATCATCGATTGTTCCATTCCCATAAACCACCCTCTGAGAAAAAATTGCCTGATATATTTTTTTATGATGAGTAATGGGAGATGTGTCTGTCTTAAAACATCCCAGGCCAAGAAGAGGCCTTGACGAAGCTGGTGGGGCACAGCTCTGCTTTTGAAGAAGCCGATGCGCAGGGCTGGCTTCCCCTGCATGAAGCTGCAGCACAGCCAAATAAGAACATCCTTGAAATAACTCTGAAAGGTACAGAGTCCTTCTGGTTCTCCACCAAAAAGTTCTACAAAGTCGGGTCTGATGAATTGTCCAGCTTCAAATGCGTTCTACTTTTCTGTATTTCAGCCTCTTGCGCCGATACCTGGGAACAGACCACTCTGAGAGGGGAAACGCCTCTCCTGGTGGCAGTAAGAAATTGCTTTGTAGACAATGTCCGCCTTCTCCTGCTCAATGGCTGCAACCCCAACGTTAAGAATGAAGAGGGAAACTCTCCTTTGTTTATAGGTGAATGCCTTATTTAGGGGTGGAGTAGTGAGGGAATGAAGTGAGATGATAAATTCTCGGTTCACTTCTCTTTGAATGTTTTAATTGAAGAAGAAGGTTACATACCTTGTATCACTCTCAGTGTGAATGCAATGTTAATTTAATCACACACAAGAATGGTCATTCTTGATTTGTAAAGAACCAGTCCTAATATTTTGCCAAGATGTTTTTCAAAAATGTTCATTCCATTTGCTGCCCCCATTTGGGGCTATGATGTTACTATTCTTACGGAGTCTCGGCCTCACTGTTCTATACCTCGCAGCCCTGAAGATCAAAGAGAGGAGGAGGGAAAGGTGTTGCCTGTTAATTCCATTCACTGGAGCCAAAGCAAATTACTCTTTTAAGATCCTTACTGGCTTCACAGACCATGCTTATTAAGCTAAGGCGGCTTATGACATGGTCATTTTAAACTTTGTTTCACGTTATGGTAACTGCTCATGAAGATGAAGTAGAGCTCTCTGAGCTCCTGAGCGCACCAAGTCCCTGCGTATCATTTGCATGCGAGGAAAACTGCATTCTGTTGTGTTACCAAACACAGCAAAGGATTACAGAGCAGAAAAGAGATCACCATAAAATTATTCATTTGTATAGTTAATGTTATCCTGGCAACAAAGAACTGACTTATTGATAAGTGGAACCTTCCAGTGCAGTGTGACATTTCTGAGTGTGTAAATAGCGCTGCCAGGAACAGCTCAAGCTCTCCTGGGCTGCCACGGAACAGCAGCCATAGCTCCTAGAATAGTGCTGAACAAAATGCTGGCTGATATTTCACTCACTGTCTTACAGCAATTAGACGTGATTCGTATCAGATTGCCTCCTCGTTGATAAATTCTGGCGCCAAAGTGAATTTGCGGTGTGTCCACGAGAGGACTGCTCTGCACGAGGCCGCCAGGCTGGGCAGGAAGGATCTGGTGAAGCTGCTGCTCCGTTCTGGAGCTGACCCGGACCCTCGCAGCGGGTACGGGCTCACGCCTCTGGCGCTGGCTGCGCAGATCGGACACACGGAAATTATGGAGCTCTTATTGCAAAGAGGTGAGACTTGATTATGTAGGATGTTACAGGAAGAGAAGGCTTGGGGTGGGGGGGGGTCTATCTTGCCCGTGTTATAAGTAGGTGATTGATGGTGTGGAGGCGGCAGAGACAGATTCTTCTCAGCGGTGCCCAGGAACAGGACAAGGGACAATGGGCACCAAGTGAAACCCAGCAAATTCGGTCTTACTAGGTGATTGTGTTCAAAGCAATTTGGACCTTCTTGTTCCCAGGATTAAGGATCCAACATGAAGGTTTATACCCATAGTGGTTTTATTTGGTGAAGAATAGTATCCACAGTACAGCGTCACTGGAGAGTTGGAGATATTGATCGCTGCTGGGTATTTACAGTGACTCCTGTGAAAATCCTTGATGCTTTTTTCAGGTGCGGATGTTCTTAACCAGGCAAGGGATTGTGCTTCTGTGCTGTTCGAAGCAGCAGGAGGAGGAAATCCAGATTCCCTGAATCTCTTACTAGAATATGGGGCTGATGCCAATGTACCAAAGCACTCTGGTCATTTGCCAATCCACAGAGCTGCATATAGAGGACACTTTCTGTGAGTTAATACATTTTAAAATCAAGTAATGCTGTCACCAGAAATATTAATTTTGCTAATTCTACTCTATTTGAAGCAGGCAGCAAATCTGTAGTTTTGTAGAAGGAATTCTTTTTGACTATGTAAATATGAGTTTTCCGTGTCTGAACATAAGAGACCAGTCAGAATAAAATCTTTATAATTTTAGGATAATTTTAGGATTCCTGTAGCATTTCCCCACTTGTCAGAAATAGTGACACTGTCCAGTCTGGTGGTTGAGGCTCTTGGGATGTCCTCGCTCTCTCTGGGTGCGTCTCAGCTCGACCTCGTCACAGGAAGGCAGACGTACTCAATAAACAGACTCAGGGGTTAAGGGTTCTCCCTGGTTTAAAGACAGGAAGCTCACTGGATATTGATGCTAACATCGCAACCAATAACTAAGAAATAATTCTTCAGTACTAGGAATGTTGCATTGTGGTTAAGAATCTGAGAATTCTTAATTCCTATGTTCGTATTTTTATATATTAATTAAATTATATTTCAATTTAAATGTATATATTATGTATTACATGTATTAATATTGTAATGTAGTATATTCCATTAATTCCCTAATTCCTGTAGGTTAAGCAATAACACTGTGTTCCTGACATTCAGGAAAAGCTTTTATTGAGAAGGAATCATTGTTCCTCTAGCAAGGAATGGGGTTGTTCATGAAAAATAGTATAATAGAATAATATTTTATGTGTAGTAGGTGTGAAGTCAGCATCCATTGCTGGCTAACAATTTAATCGTTAGCAATTAAAATCAATGCAGAGGTGTAGCATGCCATGGTACTGATTTGGGAGATTAAGACAATTGTAGAGAGTCATGATGGATTCTGAAGCCCAGCAACGCAGAGGAATTTGGAGACTGATCTAGGTGAACCACTATGTTTGAGATTCTGGGTTTCTTCTTTTTTTAATTCTTTAGAGCCCTAAAAAATTTAGTTCCAGTTACCGATTTTGATGCCATTAAAGAAAGCGGGATAAGTCCAATTCACTCAGCAGCAGCAGGAGCACATCCTCAGTGCCTTGAGTTTCTCCTCAAATCTGGGTTTGATGCCAATTTTATGCTGGATCAAAGAGTTCGCAAAGGCTACGATGACCACCGCAAATCAGCCTTGTACTTCGCCGTGTCCAATGGGGACATCTGCTCGGCGCAGTTGCTGCTGGACGCCGGAGCCCTGCCGAACCAGGACCCCATCAACTGCCTCCAAATAGCCTTGAGAATGGGCAACTATGAGTTAATGAATCTCCTGCTCCGACACGGCGCGAACGTCAATTACTTCTGCCGAGTGAATACAACACATTTCCCGTCAGCTCTGCAGTACGCGCTGAAAGATGAAGTCATGCTGAGGATGCTGATGAACTACGGGTACGACGTGCACCGCTGCTTCGACTGCCCGCGCGGAAACAGCTCCCATTCCCAGTACGTGACTGATGGCTGGACTTCTACTGTCATCAAAGATACAATGGTAATTATATCGAATGGCTTCATGTGGTGCTTTACTGCCAGTATCCTTCCTAAAACTAAATGAAAATGGACTTAATGCAGTGTCAGAAAAGGAAGTTTCGAAATGTAAGACAGTTTACACATAAAGTAGGAATAGACAAGGCTTTAAAAAGAAAGAGATGTTGCCACAAGGCCTGGTTCATGACAGTAAATGATCATGAACAATATTTTTTAATTGTGAAAATGTAGCTAATGATATGCTAATGATCAGCACAGAATTGGCTCTCGGGGCAGTCTTGTCCCTGCTGTGGAAGCTGGGATTTGCAGGCTGGGTTGTCCTGTACCTGAACCCGTCCTGGCTGCTGGTGTGATAACGAACCTGGACCCACATAACAAGGTTCCTTGGGTTCCGTAGTTTGTGACATCCACTTGAACCCAATAAACCCAACTTGAACCTGAAGACCAGGGGGTGTGGCATGTACCGGGCCAGCAGGACACAAGTCTGAATTGCACTCAGGGAGAGGTAACACTTCTTTTTAAGCACTTAGTTACCAAAGACCCTGCTGCTTAAGTTCATTTTTGGGTCTAGTACAAAATAACTGTATCTCAGATTTTCAGATTCTTCTAGTGAGGCTTAACACAAACTGCGACAACCCTGGAGGTCCCCTGACCGCCAGAACGCGCGTTCCTCCTGGCGTTTGCTGAAGTTACTTCACTGCTCTTGTCCTGCAGAGGTGGAAGGAATTTACAGGAGTATTGAATATTATCCTATTAAATGTTTTGTTTCTAACAGTTTTGTGAAGTGATAACCTTGTCATGGTTGAAGCACCTGTCTGGGAAAGTCGTGCGAGTGATGTTAGATTACGTGGATCACGTCAGCATCTGCGGGAAGCTGGAAGCAGTTCTCAAAGAACAGGAGCTCTGGCCGGACATCAGTTCCATTTTAAGTAAGTATCTGATGTTTACATTTGAATTTACAAACCAACCGTTTGGGGATTAGGGCCTTTTTTGTTTGACTGTACTGTAGTTTTTGTTTTCCTTACCTCAGGCTGGTGCTTTTCCTTCACCCTTGTTAAGTCAAAAGTTATGTTTTGACAGTAAGAGACCTCCCAGGCCAAAATCAGTCTGTGTAGGATCTGAGTCTCCCTCAGAAGCCTGGCAGTAACTGCACGATGTGTGTAGAGCACTTGGGAACCTGAATTACAAATAGGCAACACGACCCTCTTCACGGAGAGAAAAGCTTTTCCCCCTTCTTCAAGTTGATGGAACAAATCTCATAATTTACTATTTTTCATTGAGTGATTTAATTCTAGTCTAGATTAATTCTATGTCCTTTTTCTTTGTACACAGATTAAGTAGTGACTCATAATTCTACTTTTAGTGGCTTCTTCAACAGAGAACTGGCACCGGTTATTTGGGGTTAAAGCACATTCCCCAAGCTTTACTACTTAAACTTGCAGTAGCCTACGTTCAGTCAACATGACAGGAACGAAATCGGTTGATTTAGCTGCCAGTGATTATAACAGAGATGTGTGGGCTGAAGTGAAAAGGCTGATCCAGACAGGTCCGGTTTTCAGGTAGGAGAGTATTGAACAAAATTTAATAAATACCTTAGTAATATCGATCTCATCTTCCGATTTCTAGCAAATCCTCGCTCTCTGAAGCATCTTTGCCGTCTGAAGATACGGGAGTGCATGGGCCGGTTGCGTCTGCGTTGTCCTGTCTTCATGACCTTCCTGCCGCTGCCCAACTGCCTGAAAGACTACATCCTGTACAAGGAGTACGATCTGTACGGACAGGAAAACTTCACGGGCACCTACCACCTCAACTGTACATAACTCTTAGTTCTATATATTGAAGGGAACACTGACGTGGATGAGACTGTCTTATGCAGCCGCTTTTTAGTTTTGGGATTTGATCTCCTATGTATATTAAGGAATACCAGCATTTCCCCCTGGTCCCCTGAAGAAAATGGGGAGAACTCCAAAATGTAAGTATTGGCGATCCCATTCTATGTATCTACCGGAATATCAATTTTCTGGAAGTTTTATGGTGAGTATTTTAATGCTTAGTGTGAACAGTAAAATGCAGGGCTGCGAACCCTGTGTTATCTCGGTGACAGCCTGTTGTAAGAGATAACGCTGCCCCCACTGCAGGGTTTAACTCTGAGTTTAGGTAAAGTGCAGAGACTCAACTAAAACCAGGAAGGGACATAGTTCTTTCTTTCTCTTGTACTTCCCTTTCTCTTGCCAAGTAGTTTTTATTTGTGAAGTTCTGCATTGAAGTTCTGAAGAGCAGCCTAAGTAGATTTTTTTTTTCTCTGAATTAAGCAATCCCACATTCTAAGCAGGGAAGTGGGATTAACAGCTACAGAAACCTCTGCTTGTCACAACAGCTGGTGTGAAATACCAATGTTTCAACAAGGCAGCACTTCCGAAAGACGTGTTAGTCCTGCATCTCATTCTCAGGTATTGATATGTCTCATCCATTATCTGCTTGGATTCCTCTCTATAGGTTTTCCTGGTGCAGTGCTGTCCAAAAGCATGCTTGCAAATCTTGGAGTTTCTCTTTATGTAGGTGGAGCGTAAGCCCTGGGGGCACTCTCTAGCAGCACTCCCAGCTGCCCCCCAGCCCCACAACACGCCTCTGCTTTATATGAATACTGCACATGTTCATATTTTACAGAAAAGAAAAGTTCAACACACGTGGCATTAGTAGTATTTATTCCTTCATTATCAAGTAAGCATAGATTTTTTTTTTCTAGTTATACATGCATCTTTATCACAGAAGTTACATAATTCAAAACTTTGCTTTTCCTCAGAAAATTCTACAAACCTTACAAAATACAAATTTAACCATAATGTAGTTATGACCCACTGCTTTTTACATGGTGTTTATCATATAATAAACTAATGAAGCCCCTGATGATAAGTATCGGTACCCATGTGAATGGTTGTGCTGGTAGAGCCTCTGTCCATGTGAGTAACTGGGATTGGTGCCATCCCCAGCTCTGCAGAGCTGCACGTTGTCTGGGACTACAACATGTGCCCTCCACAGCTACCAGGGGAGGGATTTTCTTCTAATGTTCAGTCTTTGATTGTTGCAAAAATAAATTGTCAGCATTCCCAAGTACAATAATTTCCTCTGAGGTTATCTGGCTCATATGACTAAAATTAAGAGAGCTGAGATACACTGACAGCAGAGGGATATAACTGTGTTAGAACTGTGGTTAACGGAAGGGATCGCATCTTGTCACCAATAACGATACTTCCTGGAAGTCAGTATTATGAAAAATGCAGGTGGATTTTGCATCAGTACAAATCCCACCCAAAAAGTTACTCTAGTTAAGCTTTTATTTAACCTGTGAAATGCTGACTGAAGCCCTGCCATAGTACGTGTACTATCCACGTTTCAGAGGTTAAGACAGAACAGTCAGCATTGACCAAGTGTGCCAAGGGAGGGGTTTCGTCCAGCTGTGTGGGGAAGGTGCGCGAGGCAGTCTCAAACATTGCAAAAACCACTTACACATCACTAGGACAGGACCGATCCAGCACGTCAGCGTAAGAACTTGACCACTCCACTGTATTCTAAAAAATGACCTGAAAGATTGTACAAAACCCTTGGCTTGCAATATAAACTTAATCAGGAATACAAGTGCATTCACAAGGACACACTGACGTATTCTTGTCATGACAACTTATATACCACTGCGGCAGAAACAAACCATCAACCACTGCTTGGTTAAAAAGAAAAGCCTTGGAGATTAATGACTTGCAAGAAATTTTGTAAAACAGGGTAAAAGAAAGAATATAAAATATTAGCTCTTGCTGTTAGAATGCTCTTGCAGCTTTTGTCACTGTTCCAGATGCTTTTATATCTTTTTGCTTATTTTACACCAGTGAAACTCTCTTAAACAGAAAACTCCCTCATTTCATTCATGCAATTCAATCCATCTTCTTTTGACCATTCTCTTCATTCATTTCCTATTTCTTTTAGTGCTTAAGATGAGAATCATCCAACACAAAAGAAATGCACGTCACTCCTATGCTGTTTTAGAAAACTACATTTAATGGCATAGATGGAAAGCCTGATACGCAAATGGAATAATTCCAATCATGCCTTGTTACATTTGAAAAATCCTACATGACAGTAAATTCACCCGCCAACCTCCTCTCACTTTCTTCTTCGTCTTTGCAGATTTCTGTCTAGAATGGTAATAGTAGGTTTCAAGAAAAAATAGCAGACTAATTCAATTTTATGACATTTCTTCAATAAGGATACTGCAAAACAAGCTACGGGTCAGCAATGCTTTTTGATGAGGTGACCGATCTATTAACTGTGTTCCATATGGAAACAGAGCAGTTGCAGATCAAGCAGTTAATGCGTTAATCAATCCTACGGTGACAAGCTGGGGGACTAGACTAGAAACCGGAGAGCACTCATTTCATGTTCTTCCTGTGCTGGTTCAAAATTACTTCATCTTCTTCATGTACTTGAGAAAGATGCAGTAAGACACAGTAACCTTGAGCTATGCTGCCATTGTATTTGATAGAAAATGAAGTATCAGTGAGTACAAACAAACAAAACATGAACTGGAACAATTTGCAGAGACAAACTGGCTGCTGTGCAACTCTCTGTAAGCCTACGTTGAGGCACGAAAAGGAAAAAAAAAAAGATTGGGTTTGCTGCCCCTGTATATTTTCGTTGGCAAGAATAAAAACAGCCTCTTAAGGATGAGAGATTAAAATAGAAGACTATATATGAAATTAAAATGCCACTGTTTTTTAGAAAAAAGCCTCAGCTTGCTGTGGTCGGTGTGCCAGCCCCAGCTGGCCCCGGCTCCAGAGCAGCTGTTTGTGCAGGGCCTGGCTGCTCGGGGCCGGCCGGGGGCCTGAACGGGGCTGCTTGGAACGTGGGAAGAGAAGCGGCAGCCTCTGCCGCTCGGCCTCCCGCTCCGCTCCAGCCCTGCGGGGCTGCTCCAGGGCCCGCACGGCCTCAGTCCTGAACCCCAACTCCTGCACAAACGCCAGCGCCAGCACGCGGGCCGGAGGCTCCGGAGGCTCCGCCGGCTGAGCCAGCACGGGGCCGGCGCCAGCTGCCGGGGCAGGGTCTGAAATCGCTGCCGTTCCTCAGCACCAGAAACGCCTGCAGTGACCTGGGAAACACTCCTGACTGTTACATTATAACTTGAAGTATAAGCATATTCTTCTCTTTCTACATTTCCTTTCTACATGTCACTTTCATGCCACTATTAGAGAGATATCTTCTGTTCCGCTGGATTTTAGTATTTATAGTAATTAGTGCAAAAATAAATATTTCTCTTCAAACAAGTTTTCTCTTCTGGATCAAAAGGTGAATGCACATTCAGTACTATACACAATAAATATTACACAGGGTATGGAACACGGAGTTCAGATTACAGGCTGTAAACAGACACTGCTTTGAAAAATGCTCCAGGGGCTGGACTTCGGGATGGAGGAGGAGCACAGGCTCTTACTTGAGAGTTACTAATTCTGTTTGCAAAATGGATTTCCAGAAAAAGGCTTAGAAGAGCCTCAACTCATTTTCAGTAAATGTAGGTACTGTGGCAAGGCATTTTCATATTCACAAGATTTTTCAAAATGATTGAATTCAAGATGTTCCTGCAACCCTAAGCGAACTCCAAGGCTTACAGCTTTTTACTACATGTACTGGGGAAAAAACCAAGAACATGGCACTTGTGCTACAAGAATACATACATTATTCCTATCCTCTGATCTGGAATGCTCTATACATTCCTCATGCAGCAAAGTGCAATGGCAGCTCATCAGCTCTTAGCTACATCTGACAGTATTTTTTCTCCTGTTGAAATAAATCTTTCAGCATTCACTAAAAAAAAAAATCAAGACATTGTCATACAGTGCAATATGAAAAAAAAGATATTTCCGTCTACAACTATTGCACATCTCACTGATGTTAGTAAGGATTCTTCTCTCTAAATCTAAGAACAGTTATGTGCAACAAATCAGGTAAAGCATAGCACTGTCTTATTTGGACATCCACTTTTATTTCCAGCAAAGTGTTCTCTCTACTGCGGTGTAAATAAATTTCAGTGTACTGCTGAAGTCCAAGGAGAGTTTGAGGTTTTGCTTCAAGAGCAATTGCACAGAGAGGGCAGTGGGGAAATAAACCCACAGATTTTTCTCATACTGCAGAGGAGCCTTGAGAAAACAGAATTTTTTCATAAACATGGTGGCATCACCACGCGTCACCTGGCATACAGAAATTAGATCGACGTGAGAATGGAAATCACTTACTTGAGAAAGAAAAATCAAGGCATAATAGGGTCTACATATTGTGAAGTCTTTTATATAATACAGCAGACCCTCCACCTACATTTCACTTCTTGTAAAACTTGTGCCATTTCACCAGGTACAGCCATCAGTCAATGTTAATAAGGAGGCAACCTCAGGCTTCAGATTCTCTCTTCCTCTTGCCATCCTCCCCTAAGTCACTGTCCTCCGACTGGCTGCTGCTCAGGACCACGAGCTGTGCGTCCCCGCTGCCCGGGGGGGCCCTGCTGGAAGCAGCGATCAGCCGGCTCTGCTCCTCCAGGTCCTGGCGTGACACGGGGGAAATCAGAAAAAGAATATTAACTCTGAAGCCATCTACGATTGAAACAGAATACCACTGCTGTGATTTAGAAACTGCCCCTTAATACGATCACCGGACAGCCTTCTGTATCGAGGGAACTGTAACATTCAGGTTTCAGTGGTTGGTGTTAGTGGAACAGCTCCCACGTGAACACACAGAGCACAGCGGGTGGGAACGAGCGCCTGGCTGCAGCCCCCGCCCCTGTGTCACCGAACCCTCCGCAGCAAATGACACCGGTTTGGGCCTGTGATGGCTGTTCCCTCACGCACTGCTCCTAAGTACTGCTGTTCAGACCTGGTGTGGTTTATCTCCCCAGAAGAGCTCTTTGTGAAAACTACTATACAAAAATATACAAAATCTGCAGTCTAAAGACTTCTAAAAATTAACTTAATTCCATAATGGTCTATGAACTTGTACTAAAGAATATGACTGCGGAGCTTGGAGTTTAAAAAGCAAGTAAGTAGAAAAAAGAATTAGGAAATAATGCTGAAATGTACCTTTTCAATTTGTTTTTGTTTATTTAGTTCTTTTTGTTGTTTCTCTTTGACTCTGTCTATTTCTTTTTGCTTTTCTGATGCTTTTCGGTCCTAGAGGGCAAAAAATAAAGTCAGTAACAACAGCCTGAGATGTTTGATACTCTACCGATTTATGAGAGTTTGCTCAAAACTGTTATGCCACCGTTTTGATTATTATTCTTTTAAAGGGCTGGTACGTTTGTTAAAGGTAGCAAACTGAATCCCATCTTGAGTATTGTTCCACAGTAGACATTGGTCAAAGTCTTTTTATCTTGTGTTTAAATTCTAGAAAACAAATCCCTTAAAACACACCACAGCAGTATTACTGCAAGTAGCAGTATCTTGCAGAATGTATTCTATGCCATGTGGTAAATCTCGTCTGTCCCTTCCATTCACAAGCATCCCTTCCCCAAGGAGGCTCTTACCAGCTCTGCGTGAAGAGCTATCTGCTTCGCCAGGCCAACAGAGTCACAAATCTACACACAAACCAGATTGGAAATCATCAGAAAGACTCTCAGAAAAATGCCTTTAACATTCAGCCAGATTCCCAGATTGGATATGATGGCATCTTAAAGCACTTGCAGGTACTTAGACTGTCAAGTTTAACTGTTTTTCAGTACACAGACAAAATACTCTTCCCTAGAAATCCCTTGGACCGCCTGAATGGATTAAATCACTTGGAATCCACATCAGGTTCAAAACCGATACAACTGTCACTGATACCTTTTCCCCTTCGTTGTTTGATTCGAATATGTAGCAGATGGAAGTCTGGCGGCTCTCAACTCTCCCTCCCGACGTTCTAAGCACAAATCCAAAGAGGCGCTTGTTCTCCTGGTGCGCAGCATACAGCACTACATTGGGCAAAGGAAACTGCCAAAAACCATCAAACATGGAGATATTAAAGCTGGTTCCAAATATTTTCTGTATCGGGTTTCAATATACTGCACATTAATTACTTCAATATCATAAACACACAACCACACCACAAGAAGTTACAACCTGACCAAACACGTAGTTACAAACCACAAACAATACCTTAGCAGGCAAAGATTAGATTATTCAAAATATAGGAAAACTTCTACAAACACGCTCCAGGTGAGAAAGGTGGATCATGTTTGCAGTGCAATTCAGGCATCTTTCTAAAGGTGAATACACTCCTTCCTTTTCTTTAAAGAGCGACCATTCATACAAATTCCATTTGTGACTAAGCTTTCAATATCTAGTGCCAGGTAAAGGCGCTGCTTCTGCAGAACTTGGACTGCAATTAGTTCAGCTCTCCTGAATTATAAAAGCAAGAAGAAAAAAACACACACAAAACCCCCACAACGAACAAACCACTTATCCTTATTGTTCTGTTACAATAAATCTATTTTACATTCTCATTGCTCAGGGTGAACTTAGAAATTTCAAATGTATCTTTTTATGATTTACCAACAAAGAAGTTTTTAAATCCTCAAGGCCGCTCCTACAACTGTGATCAACTGACGAGGTTCTCCTGACCTTAAACCTGCCCATTTCAAATGCGGACATAGAGGCGGTTCATGTTCTCACCTGAAGAGCTCACGGCCGCGGGGCCCTTTGGAACTTAACGCCACAAAGGTAAAGAAGGAAAAAAGCGCTACTTGAAATATCAAGACATTTTTCACAAGCTTAGGATTTCCTCTTACGGAAATGAAAGCAATTCAGAGGCCCTGAAAACCTGAATGTTTTTAAAAGACGACCCAAAAGAATTAAATGACAGACCATAAATTGTACATAAAGAATCGGGGAAGCAGTTTTGAAATATGAAAAATAAAGACTCCTATTGTTGAAGAATTAAGCTGGCGTTATTTGATATCCTAAGAAGAATTCCACTTCTTTCAAGTGCATTTTTTATAAAGAGTTAGATAAAAAAACCCAAACCAGAAACCATACAGCTCTCTCAATCCAATTATGCATTAAAACCGAAACCAAAACCAAACCACCACCAAGCAAACTTTAACTTTTTGGACTTCAGAACTAATTTGACTCCAACCTTAACGTTACCTCTCAACCAACACCAGAAATCTTTATCATCAAACATGTTGTTAAAATACAATATTCTGTTTTCCTAAGTTTTTACCCTATCAAATCAGAGGAGGGTGAACAACTTTTAAAGGCCTCTTGACCTACTGAAATCACTCTCCTTAAACCTGACCTGCTAGTGTTCTTCTGGCTATTTCTAAGTGTATGCATTAGTCTCCTAATTGCAGTAGAAGTTTGTTGGGAAATCTCATGCCAGTGATTTTTGCTAACATCTACTACCATTCTCTTGAAAGTAGAAGAATTACATTGCTGAGTATTTTTCTTAAAATGTAAAGTTACTTACTCGTAGTCTTGTAACTTGTGTCTGTGGATCAATTAACCTAAAAATTTGATTTTAAAAACAAACCAGAAAGTAAATTTTAACAAAGTGAAAGAAGATCATTCTGTAAATAATCGTCAGTAGAAGTCAGGAAGCAAACTTACTTTAAACAGTCACAAGTGACTAATAAATGTGATTCTGTCATCCTGAAAATGTTATGGATGGCGCGAGCTGCCAGGATCTGACGCATGGTTTCATAAACCACGTCTGGACTGTCGTCAGACTTCACCTCCATAGAGCCAAGAAATCTTACAATAAATAACTGATGGAGAATTGAATCTAAGACAAAGAAAAGGATTGAAAAAAGTGAACTCCAGTTTGGGTCGTCCATCCAAAACTAAAGCTGGACTGCAGGCAAGAAAGCTCCAGACTTCTAATAACTTGCAAGAGGCTGCTCATATTTGGGAATTAAATTACTAAACACATCTTTTCATTTGGTTTAACGAATAAAAAAAGATGCAATTCATTATTCTTAAAACAGACTTTCAGACAGTAGTTTGTCTAATACACTGCTAATGTAACTAAGCATTCTAAAACTGGTCTTAAATTAGGAGAAGCTACAGAGGAAAATAGAAAAAAAAAATCTAATTCTAGTTTTAATTTTGCATTGAAATAAAATCGTTACCTTCTGTTTCAGATTTTGAGCCTCCAGATTCACCAAAAGGATTTGTGCGTCTATTAAAAAATGAAAACGTTAAACCAGGAATGAGATTACAAGAACCAATAATAAATAACGTAGTAGTCTCATGCTGCATCAAATAAAAACATGTAGTGATTTCATAGGCTTGTACTCCGGAGGAATCATGTATGATAAATTGTAAGGACAAGCAATTTAATCAAGAGTTAGACATAAATCACTATATTTTTGAGAGCTCAATTTGTGGGAAAAATACTAGATACTATTGTCCTATTGCTGCCACAAAGAGTTTGCATCACATGGTATTTTTTATATCTGAATTAAGCCCAAGTCAAAACCTTGTGAAATATTGGAAAAGGTGCAGTTTGAGGGGACGAACTGCAGCCCCAGCTGCTCCTGCCGGGTCCCCACAGCAGCAGCACGTTCCCATCTCTGGCTCCGGCTGCTGAGGAGTCACTGGGTTTGTTTCAAATGCAGCTTTCTGAGAACATCTCTGGGCTTTTACTCCTAGAGGGTCAAGAGAAATGTGGCTACTTCTGGCTCTCAAAGACAGAACTGCCATCAGTTACAGTGAAAAGTGAAAATACTCTAGGCTTCCAAGTCTACATGTTTCAAAAGCAGGAAAGCAATGCTGGAAAGAGCATGGGGAATGGGGACATTTTATTTCAAAGTTCTCTTTGGCTAACTGGTGGCTGAAACCCTGCTGTCAAGGGTTCAATAAACCCCAGATCAGGTTTTATAGGGGTGTAACGACAGCGTCACCTCTCACTAGTCCAGTGTTCTAAAAGCAAGTTTCAGAACTGAGCAAAAAGAATCTGCCGATCTCTTGTTCGGTACATGGCCCACTGGCTGCCGGGCTTATTTTATCAGGGAAAGCTTTGAACTAAGAGATGTCCAGTCCAGAGTGACACAATTGTTGTAGATGGACCTCTGAGCTCACGATTGTGTTGCTACAGTGGTTAAAGAACAAGGACTCAATCAAGAATTGTCCCATTAAAACGTAATGCGTAAATACCCGAAGGTTCTTTCCATTAGCATCTTGTATTGCTCAGACTTGTCACTTAAGATCAGACTGTAGAAGTCACTGCACAATCTCACAGGATGTTTCAAAAAGCAAAAATAAAACTTAAATGTCATCAGTATCAGAAACTAAGGGAAGTGGGGTTTTTTAATAATTAATACTTCTAAAGTAGCATGTTGCCTGTCTGCAGTTCTTCATTGACAGTGATGGTTAATTAGAAATAGCAAGCACAACTCTGTTATCATTTCTGCTATGAAAAATACGATTTTCTAGAATGGAATTACAACTGATGACAGGAATTTAGCTGAAGTATTAACCTCTCCACTTCCTGGAATACAGTTCACAGCTATTTTAAATCAGTATGTTCTTAAAGACCTAGTCAGCCATCTGATGATCCTGCTATAGCATACAACAACAAAAAGAAAACTGTCAAAAAAAAAGTTTAATAGATATAATTTTAACTTTTATGTATTGGTGAGGTGCAACTGAAAATTCAAATATTTTTCTAGAGGGCAGGGAGCTACAACACATTATTGGGACTAGAGAAAGGTTAAATTAGTTTTCAGCTTTTTGGCTTTTTTTTTGTTGTTAAGAGCAGCTGGATCTGCAAATACGTTTTCTTAATATCTGAATTCTGGACATATAATTCTAGAAATGCAGTGCAGATTTGCAGGTTTTTCTTATTATTTTTGAAAGGGAAGTTTGCAAAAAAGTAGGAGAAACTGTTTTTCTGTGTTGGGAAGAGCTCTTAGCCAACGGGAAGCTGTCTGCGGCTGGGGCTACCCTAGAAGCCTAGATCATTTTCACTCACCTTTCGGGCTAAGAGGAGTGGCATCGAATGGCATCAGCACCTGGAGGCAGCGCTACCAAATTTCTCTTGAGTTTCCAAGAGGAAATAACCCAAGCTGCTGGGTGAGCAAGCAATAGGAAAGGAGAATACTTTGTGAAACCAAAAGATTAAAATAAATCAATAAATAAAAGCATTAGGTGCTAAAGTGAGAAAAGCTACTGCTAAATAGAAAACTACACCTTGAATCTAGCGCATTTAATTAAGTCTTTTTTTTTTTTACAACTCTATTTAACAATTTAAGAAATGGTTTTGCTTCACTGGCCACTGCAGGTCTTGCGCCATGAGTCAGGGCAAAGGCAACGTGTGTTTCGGAGCTGTGGCCTAAACATGGTTTTCCTGCTTGTTTGTTTGGTTTTAAGTTAGTAACATTAACTTCAGGAATTTTTTTCCTTCTCTCTACGTTTCCTACCTGCCCGTCTGCCCTGAAGATTTTCCTTGACCAGGCAGATCTTCACTAACTGGAGATATTATGTCAAATTGGATGGGAGTGTCGGGGGCAACGAGTGAATCCAAGGAAAGTGCCGATAAAGCTGCTGATTCAGATCCCAGCGACCCTGTGCTGCTGGTGCGAACCGCAGGAGGACGAGGTTGTCTAAAACAAAACAAAAAATCAAAATTAACATCCTTAGTTACAAGTTGGTCGATAATAAATTAAACCATATGGGAGACTAATACAATATTCCAAAACTTGGATGTAAAACAAAACTCCAAACCTGAAGATCAGGATATAGTAAACAAAAATGGATTCTACCTTCCTCGTCAAATTTAAGTAAGTTAACGTTACTGCTTGCATTAATAATTGCATCAGCTTGTATTCTATTTCGTATCATGATTATATATTGATGTTCAAACAACCTGAGGTCTGCTTCCAGGAGCTGGACACATTAAGAAAACATCTCAGTATGAACTCATACCACAAACCAGACGTACAACGCAACCAACAAAGCTCTCTTAGCTGGAGATCTGGATTACAACCGACGCTAAACAATGCTCAAAAAGTGAGTTCAAGAAGTTTTCCTCTGGCCTATCAAATATTTTCTTCTGAATCTAGAAAGTGTTGGGGTTTGGTTGTGTTTTCCTGGCCCTTCCCCAGGACGCTCTCCACAGATAACGGGACTCACGCCGCGGGCCGCAGGCTCTCGTGCCTCTGCTGGAAGGAGGGCGACGGAGTCACAGCCTCCAGAGCCGACTGGTTCACACGGGCAGCAATTTCCTGCAACAGAGAGACGGCAGAAAAGGACTGAAAACACCCTCCTCAAAATAAGCTTGAAGATTTTATTTATATGTAATTGACAGAACTTGCAATCTCAATCCTGCGTGAAAATATTTGTCATATTAATTTGTAGCAAAGTATCACATACAAAATATAACATGGGATTGTGAAGATGTCGAAACTTATACCAAATATGAAAGTCACATATTTTTAATGCTTTCTATATAAGCATTTAGAGGAAGGAGACAATGGACTATATGTTTTCACACCATGAAAAGCTTATCATTAAACATGTAGGAAGCACTCAGGTTAATTCTATGCTGTGCAATTAGTCCAATTCATCTCTTAAATTAAATTTTGTGCATGGCTACATCTTAACATATTGATATTACAAATTTTAGTAAAGTTACCTCAGGGTTTTCACTTAGGTATATCTGTTTAGATATGTTGTTTATGGTGCATATCCACTGAAAAAGACAGGGGAAAAAAAGAAAAAAATAATAATTTTTCCTAGTTTAACAACTTGATTAAATACCTGACTTGGCTCATTTCAGCACTTTTCCCACTTTCTCTGTAACTTCAGGGAGCCAAACCACTATTCTGCACACCCACCTTGTCACTGAATCCACCACTACCTGTACACTGCGCACACAACACCCAGACTTCACTTGAAAAAATGAGTCACGCTGAAAAATCAAAACTACAGCGAGCTTCAATCACAGCTTTAAGGTATTAAAAAAAAGGATTCTCTGTACTCCAGTGTAATAACTAAAATCTTCTTTGTTGGAACAGTACATGCCTACACCATTAGGCTTCTAGTTGCAAAAAGTCTAAAGAAACTTTTTATTTTCACCTCTAGAGAAAGCTAAAAAAAGTAGGGAAAAGATATCCCTGCTGGCTGACTGGGTGGTGGTCGGTGGTGGGGTTTTTGCATTTCCTTTCCCCACCAATATTTGCTACCACATATAAGTTTGAATACTGACATTTCTCAGCTGGTATTCACCCACCGCGCAGGCAGGGAAATCTGCATCGCCAGACTGAGTAGTGATGACAGGAACACCACTGGACCCCGTGCAAAGCTCCTAGAAACTTACCTCTTCATAATCCTTTTTACTCTCTGCCTGTAAGATTGAAGACCTGAAAGAGGAGAGTGGAAAAGACAATTTGAAATGCCTCACAAGTACATTCACACAATAATCTCCATTTTCATGTTGGTACATTGCACGACAACCTAAGACAGGCTGAAGGTTCTGTGGACGTGCTGAGTGCAGTCAACACTTAACTTTAAAAATATCTGTTTTCATTTCAATTGAACAAAATTCTAATAGTGCCCATGTGATACTTAAGCACTCACAAAATGCAATAATTCACGACTGTAAACTGGTTATGGTAACTTTATTCTGAAATACCCCTCAGCTACATTATAGAGCTGATACACTAAAAACCCCAGACATCACAAAGTTCAAACGGCATCCCAGGCTTTGCTTCTAAATACCCTCCAAAGATATATAAAAGTAATCTGGCCAAAGACAGACCATTGTTCTTTTCTTAATTAGCGAGTCCACTATTACTTACAGGTAACAGTAATGTAAGAACACTTACTTTTTACCGTCAAAAGATGTGATCTGAAAACAGTACCGTCTGTCCTCACAGTCCACAGCCATGACCGAGCAGTTGTCGATGTCCATGACCAGCCCCCCAGCCACATCCCCTCTCGCCTGGCTCATCAAATTCCCACCTTGGGTGAAGTAAAACTGTCTCTCCCAACTGGACGATACCAGCCCAGTCTTACTAAAAGATAAAAAGGAGTTTGTAATTAGAAGATTAGGAGTCCATCTGGGCTGTAGAAATTAAAAAAATAAGAAAATCAGTTGGAACAAACCGTCTGGGCCCCAAGGAAAACTTTTTTGCCCGTTCAATGTTTCAGGTCAGCTTTACAGCTGAAGTTGCTTTCCTAGATTATGTGAAACTTAATTTAGAATGAAAGGCACAAGCACTTCAGTTTGGGTGATAAGCTTTCACAGTATTGCTTTATACAATACGCATATTCAAATTATACGCATTATCAATATAACTGATAAGACCTCTAAACTCCACACTTACATTATTAAGTTTTGAAGAACGCTGTGTTAAGCATTAGCTCAGTCATGTAAGATAACTCAATCTTTCAAGTCTTTTGCACCATTTAACAAGATTTCAAAAATTTTGCTTAGAACGTGTTGGGGTTTTGTTGGTGTTTTTCTTTTTTTCTCCTAGATTTGCAGAAAAGGAACAATCTGAAACTAAAAATCCGTAAGGCAGTTTGGCCTCCCCTTTTGTTCAGATACTCTTGTCAATATTAATCGCTGTAATTGCACTCTACTACAGAAATTCACGCCTCATTCGGTGAGTATGTTACTCCAACAGTTCCTGCAAAACTAATTACATGTTTTTAAAAAATTCCTTGGAGCTTATTATATAAATTACAGGGAAAAAAATGGAGTGTTACAACTTATTTTTAATGACTATAAAAACCAGCTGCTAGGCTTTACTAACTGTAGTAACGGCTCCCTGCAGTGGGCTGAAGCCGCCGCATGAAACGGAGAGGGCTGTTCAAAGGGTATTTCCCCAAGAGAATGTTTTGCCTTGTAGATCTCAAGCTTGTTATTTGTATCACATTAGTAACTTGAATCCCAAAGCTTTAACAGATAAATAATAATTCTGATAGCTGCAATCCTGTTGTTTTCCAGTTACAGAGCACTGAAATTACACTCTCCTAAACTTCAATTTTTCTTTTTGATGTGAAACTTCAGGCAAGATTAGGCTAAAATCAGGATAACTATGTTTTGCACCTGAATCACACTATGTCCGTGTAACAATTAAGTCAATCCTAATTGAGTGAAGGAGTCTGAAGAAAGGAAGACAGTAATTCCTGTGTGACTGACTGATTCGACTATGGAAAATTAGCATAGCCACTTGAAAAAAAAACCCTGCACTTTTTTAGCTTTCCTTTCCCAAAATTAAATATTCCAGAGTTATTCTTACTTTCTTGCATTGAGATAGCCAGCTTTCCGTGTTAGATTTCTATGAACAGGAAATTTTGTAGTATCAGGATCAGGCAAATACAGCGGGTCACTGGCTACTTCCAAGTCCTCGATGGTTTGTTGCATGTTTTCTACTTCGCACTCCATTTCCCTGCGAACACTGAGGGGAATAATGTGTTATTAACAAAGACGAGGTGATAATAATAGAAAAAGAAAAAATACTTGTCTTTACAATAGTTCGAAATTCAACAAAACCAACTTACTTCTGTACACTTGTGCCAATATTGGTCAAAAACTCTTCCAATTGCTCAGTAAGATTTTCTGAACCCATTTTAAAAAAACTTATCTTTAAAAGAACAAGAGGAGGAAAAGGGAGAATTTAGTAATTAATAAAACTACATTAACAATTAACAGATGAAACCACAGGAGGTTCAAGTTTCTCAGAGAGATCTGTTTTCAAGCCTCATTCAGACTGTGGAATTACCTGAGCCTGCATGTATCCCAGCAAGGGCTCCAGCAGAGCAATTTTCTTTTTGTACTGAAGAGTATTTAATGCACAGAAATAATGCATCATAGTCTGATGCTGTTTTTTCCTTGAAGTATATACATCTTCTATAACTTCAGCCTTGATCTGAAGAGACAGACATGGGGAGGGGGACAAGGAACGTTTGACACTTGGTATTCCAGGGAGCTTTATAGCAGCACGGAAAAACCAACACAGCAATGTCCTACCCTCTGTCAGCAGCTATTGCATATTTTACCCTCCAGTTCCGCTTCTCTAACTTATACATGAGAGACACATGAGAAACAAAGAACAGCATTCTTTTCTCCCTGGAAAGTGTGGTTATTTCTTTACAAAAATAAATTAAATATGGTATCACAATCTCAATCATAGAGCATTTGCAGTGTTACGAGACAGACATGTATTGGGGAAACCTCTTCTGTTTGGAAGCAAACTGTCTAGACTGCTAAAACAAACTATCAACCTCCAGGTACAATCTGCCATACACTGTCCTCCATCATAGATAGATATATATATAGATATATAAAAAAGACGAAAATTATTTCTTATCTCCTCTAAAAATCTTTATACTAAGTATTTTGGTTTACGAACCTTTTCATTTTCCCTTCTTTTTGACAACCGACCGTATCTGGTAATGGCAGCATCATGGTCTAAGCAAGAAAGAATTTATTATCATTTTGATAAATTAATGACTTATGAAACAGAGCAGAAAACCTCTTATATCACTGTGTGTTGCACAGCCAGCTGAATGCAACGTTCTGTCATATTAAAACCTTTTAAGAATTGTTCTTGCCTGTTTATAATTACTTCACTGCCACAAATATCATATTTGGGTGGAAGGAAAATTCTAACCAGATGCAAATATGGCCAAATTGTCACAAATTTCCCTAAACATCTACTATTCTTCGAAGACAAAAACATTCTGTAAGTAGAGACAACTTTCCATTATGAAAACCTGTATCTAATGTTTTTTGTTTCTAAAGCAATGAAGCAATTTTCATTGAGAGAAGCAGAATCTTTACTTCAAGAACATGTTCTCTACGAGAATATACTAGAGCTGGCTAAACAATGTCACTTCTCACAACAGGGAACAGAACTATCGAACTACTTTTAGCAAGGTAAAATTTGTTTATTAGTCCAGTCCTGACTTTAAAAGTGAGCTAGCACCTTACTATTTTTAGTACTTTTGGTAGCATAACAATAAATTATTTAAGAACTATATATACATTTTAAGTATTGTAAAAAAGATGAATACTGTCAATTTGCTTTAACACTTTGGTACACAAAGCAAGGATTTACAGGTGAACCAAGGAAAGCTGGGTGCCTAAGTAGCACTGGAAAAAATTACAGCGTAATTGCTCACTTTAAGTCTTGCTATCTTCACTAGTTTTCAGAGTAAATGATCTACAATAACACTGTTGTCCTGTAATATCTACAACATTAAGTATTTTACACTTACCATTGCTTGCAATTTGGAAAACTTCTTTTAGAGTTAATATCTCTACAAAACAACATATCACAATTTAAATGAGTTGCTATTAACATAACATTGGTATATAAAGGTTTCTCATGCAGTGTTTCAGTACTGAGCAGCTGTGGTTGGAGTTACCAGCAGGGCACTACGTGGCTGGGAGCGCCTGCGCATCAGCTGTGTGGCTGCCTGGCTTACCAAAAGACAGTTTACTGTAATAAGTTAAAGAGGAACTTCTTTTCAAATTACTTCAAAAGACATCGTCGATACAAATGCATCACCTACAGTTCTGGTCTGAGTTGGGGAGGCAGAAGCGCAGGAGATGGGGCAGCATGGCTGGGTGAGAGCCCCAACACACTGTGATTCCTCCTACCCCAAATCAGTCACGGTCTAGATGGTCATTCATTCTTACTGTGCCAGGGGACAGGAAACGGTGCAATACTCAGCACTTGTTCTGATCTCAATTGTGCTTTGGTTTCATATTGCAGCATAAAGTGACAGAGAGCTGTGTTTGACTTTACGGTAAAACAAAGACAAAAACGCATGGAAAAGCTTTACAGAAAGTGCCTACGAAGTCTGTCAAGAGGTCCGGTGTCACTCAATACCACAGCAGCTGCTGCTTAAAAACTGCCAGTGGGAAAATTTAATTCCAATTATTGCCTCAGGGATGTTTCTTCAGTAAATACTAACGGGAGATTTTTCCAGGTTCTGAGGAGTAACATTGGCCTTGAGATACTCACATTCCCTTGCTCAAAAAGCAGAACCCATTTAATCCATAACCTCGCAACAAACTATTGCCAAACAAGTATTTTCCAAGATTCATAAAGAGCTAGAAGACTTGTGCAACTCTTGTCACTTCTATTTCAACTTAGACTTAAAACGTTCATACATTAGGTTTACCCGCTTTAGGATGTTCACATTAGGGATTTCTGTTATTTTGGTTTTAATTCTCATTGCTTGAAGCCCATTTGCCACACTTTAGCATCTCAAGTAAAATCTCTCATAATCAGACACACTATGTATTATTTTAGATCAGGCAGAAAAAGATAGAACTGTTGCCAAAATAAGAAGTTGGAACCATCTTATTCCTGCACGGAAGAGGCCACCTGGACTACAGCAGGGTTCAAGAACCACCTTAGGAAATCTTAATAACATAGTAAGTACAACTTTGGTACTTTGCCTTTGAGTTCAGTCCAGCCATTATATTGATGTCATTATATTGAAATCTATACAACTATTTCCGGAACATACAAATTATCTGAAAATTATTCTTTCCTAATGTTTACAGCAACTGCAAAATTTTTATCTTGAATAGACGATAAGTGCTTCCATAATACAAATAGTATTTTTGTTGAAACAGTAGCAGTGTTAAGTTTTTCAGCTGTAATACTCTCATGAATAGAAATAACTTACATTTTTTTAAATTGGGAGATGCATACTTTGAGAGCTGAAAAATAAGTGGCGTATTCTATTTAGTGAAACAAGAGCTATGGAGATTAAATGCTACGTTTTTGTCATTGCTGTTGTTGATAAAAACAGTATTTGTTTGAGTACTACCTTTTAGATCCCTTTCTTTAAACTGGGTAATAGGAAACATCATTGCATCCGCAAGCTGAGTTGAAAGAACCGCATGGCAAGAGCTGAGCTGTGAAAGAGGCAAAAGAAGGAAATTTTAGGGAACAAGTGCTGAAACTAAATCCAATCAAGACAGGTTGGCATCAATTTCACTCAAAGATGACAGGTACAACTCAAAAGTAACTTTGTATACATTCATTTTTTTACCTCTGTTGTTTTCCTGGCTCCTCATCTCATCACTAGGTTTTTACAGATCTTTAGAGCTTAGTATTCATCCCTATGAATGGCCTCATACGTTCTGATGACTAGTCAGTTTATTTCTCCATTCTCCTTCCAGCTACATCACAGCCCGTCTTCCACAGTTTCAGAGGCAGAACAAACCTGTTCTTCCTCCAAAATGCTGTTTAAGTAATGTTCAAAGTGAGGAGAGGGATCCCAGAAAAAATCCTGATTTGGGTCTTAAAGGTGCTAAGTTGTCTTTCCAGAGGGTCAGTCTCTGTCTCCAATGCAGACAGCAAGAGGTTCCTTTCTCAGTCACATACATAAAACCAAGCAATCAAAATACCCTCACAAAAACCCGTTTTTACCTGCCATTCTGTAATGGTTTTGGCTGTATCGACAGTAAGTTAAATTACGTTCTCTCTTGACAATGTATACTCATTTTGCTGAATTGATTATCTTCAGCTTAAATAACTTTAAAGATATGCTGCAATATACAATTAAGTGTTACCTTACTGACACATGAAAGCCATTTATGTACCGCCTATCTTTAAAAAGGCTGGAATAATTCAGCAAGTTTAAGTCTATACATGACAACATTAGCCGAGCAAATACAAGTACTTGCCTCGTCTATCACTTTTGCGAACTGCTGTAGAGTTGAAGTCATAACTTCATCATCTCCCCCTAGTGGGAAACGCTGAAAGAAAAGGAGGCACATTGTTTGCAGTGTTCTCTGCCACTCACAAAACTATACGAATCATTTCTATGAATGTATTAGGTATTCCATTATTTTAAAATATCATACAGTTAAATATACTGAAGCACTTCTTTATTGTCCTGTGAAGATGGAATATTTGGGAGGGGCAGAAGTAAAAAATAATGATCACAAAAATATATATATTTTAAAATATAGTAATTAATTAATTTAATGGGTTTTAAAATTAATTTATAGATGTTATTTTTAAAAAATCAGGAAAGATGCAGACTTGACATCCAGCTTTTTCATAGATAGAACTTTTCCCAGATCATCTCATTAGGTGGAGAATGAGGACAGGGAGCACCAGCCTCTTTAAAAGAAGCAACTTTTTGTTTTTAACATACATTTCAGAAAAGAGGTTCCAGCAGCAGAGCTACAGATAGGAAACCCTTCATAGAACGGGCTACCAGTGGGGAAGGGTGTGGATTCCACAATCTGGGCTGTCAGAGATGCAATTATTCTCCCAATAAGAGTAAATTATGGTGGTCGAATGGAGACTGCTATGCAATCTCTTTGTGACTAGTAAAATTAAAACGCTTAACAGTAAAGAGGTTTATAAAACAAAAACGAAAGACTACCACCACCCTAAGCAACCCCCAAACCACTGATCCAGAAGTAAAATATTTCAGAACTTACCAATATTCATTTGGTTTTACTTGGAAGAACTAATATGAAGACAGTACATTCTTTTGGCAAAGATTTGAGCCACCAACTACAGTTCATTTTATCTGGGCCAAACCTACATCCATTCTACACTGTGCTCTGATAAAGGACAAGAACACTCAGTGCTGACCACACAAAACCAACAATGATTTACGCAGTACCTGTTTCTCATACTCCTTCAGCAGCTTTGAAGTCAGATGAGTTGCTGCACTTAATTCATTCTGATTTAAAAAGAAAAACAAACAAAAACCCCCAAGCTTGTTACATTTTTATTTAAATTAATATTTTTAAAAATCACATTATTTGAAGAGGAAACTCTTACAGACATGGAACTTAAAATCCGAGTACAGATTTTCAGAAAGGTAAGCATCCTGCCCTTCCGTTTCCCTAACGGTATTGAGAGTCACAGGTAATCAGTGTTTACAAATAGCAAGTTCACAGCCTGTACTCTGTGCACCAATCTCTGTATTTCTGGTGATGAGTGAAACAAATATATTGTGAGTAAAAAATAATCTCCCATTTGGTACATACTATTAGACACACTAAGGTGGGAAACATTTCAGAAACACTTGGGAAATACGACAGAACTACTAGAAGGCCATAAAATCTTTTTACTTGTCATAAGAACTTCTGTTGCAGAAGAAATAATGAGAATTTAGTATTTATCACTCCCTAACATACAGAAAAACAATTATTTAATTCTTATTTTGTTTCACTTCCACATTTAAAGAATGTGGAACCGTAAAAAAAATACTGCTTATAATACCTTCAAAAAAAAGAAGCGACATGAAAAATGTGGTTCAAAAGCTTTATAATGGATTAATGAAATTCATTAACACTACCTGTGCATCATATATTCTGTGCATGGCTTGAAATAACTGATTGATGTAATTGGAAATTGCAGCAGCATCTTCTTCAAATACTCCCAGCAAAGACCGGGTCTGTAGAAATGAAACAGCCAAAACACTAACATGTCAAGTTCAAAGAGCAGCATTTAAATGTAACAGAATTTCAAAGTTAAATATCATTGTTTGAGGTTTCATTACAGAAATGTTTATCAGCTCTCCAGCACTGTTTGCAGGATGACAGCTGCTGCACGCCGGAGCATCTGACAATGTCCCAGCTCAGGCTCAGCACGGCTGCCGGGCTCTCCGCGGTAAACCAGAACACATCAGAACAGAGAGGACCAAGGGACAGGGGTAAGTGTTTAAAAGAGTTGGAACTGCAGCCAACTACTGGACCCACTCTGGTCCATCCCAAAGGCCAAGGGTAAAGATGGCAGGTATCAAATGCTAGGGCAGGTGTCCGCAGTGCTGCTGCAGTGAGATCAGGCCCAGGCTGTGGCTCTGGCTGCTGCCTGTGCTTGGGATTCACCTGAGCAATGACCCATGATTCTGTCATCAAAACGCCAAGGAACTAAAGACCAAACCAAACCGGTACAGCCTACATCTTGTTGAGATACATCTTTCTCCCCCTCACCACTCCACGGTGAAAGGGAGTGACAAGATCTGTGTCCTTTTGTCCTTGCCCCAGCTTGTCAGTCAGTCTGTTCCTCAGCTGGTGTCACCCACACACTTCATGACTGTGCAACCTATTAATGCTTACCAGGATCCACCTCAAAATCAACCTCTTTATCCCTGTCCACCCCTTAGAATTCCAAACACTGATCACTGCCCTTTCAGCCCAACTCTCCAACCAGTTTTTCCACCCAGGTCACAGCCCGAACCTCTCATTTTCACCAGAGGAATGTGGGCAGAGACCGCGCCAGAGTCCTGGCTGTGGTCACGGTGAACGGCACCCGCTGCTCTTCCCATGGACGCCCCAACTCCGGCTGCGGAGGCAATCGGGTTGCTCAGCTGGAATTTGCCCTTCAGCGAGCTGCTGACTCCGTGTTCCTGCATCCTTTCTGCACTCGGAAGCAATATTACTCCTCACCACAAGATACCAAGTATCTTCCTTCCACCCAGACAAAAACCCCAAAGGGGGAAGAGCAGAGAATGTACCTATGACTCTGCACAGGCTACATTTGCTTTTCCTAATCTAAAATATTGGTTGGGATGCTTGGATGTAGAAACTGGAATATTGCCTGCAAGACCCACAAAATAAACCTTTTAAACTTTAGTCCATCTCCCCTTGAAGCATTGAGGTCTTTTTCAGTTACTTTTCTGATTTTCTGCTTTTAATGAGAATCAAGGAGTACATGTTAAACCTGTATGAAATATATTATTTGACAATTCTTTTGACATGAAATTCTTTATTTAACTTGAATTAGATGTCTGGCTGTCTCGCAAATACTATCCTGCTATACAATGCCTACAAAATACTTAAATATAAAAAGATAATCAAACAACATCATCAATACATTTAATCACTTTAATGGTGGTTCCAGTTTATGAAACAAGGGGAAAAGAGGGGTGGAGGAGGAAAGAGGTAGACGAGAACTCATATGTTTGCCAGGTGTGGCAACGTGTTGTGTCATCCTAATAGCTATGAGTCTCCCATTAAAGGAGATATAAATGAAAGAATGCAAAAGAAAAAATTACATAGTGCCACAACCACTGAATTATATACTCATGACCTTTAAACCTGAACAGTAATAAACCTGAACATGCAATTTTAAAGGAATATGATGTGAGGTTTCTGGATTATGCTTACTCTTTAAAAACAAACACTGTAGCTGTAGAATAAAATAATTTCTATGATTTAATGAAAAACATCAGTTACTGATGTCCAGACTTCAAACTGACATTGTATGATGCTGATGAAAAGAAAATAACCTGAAACTGTCAACAAGTTATTTCAAACTATTGCTTAGCAGAAAAATAGAGGAATTGTGTACTCGTGTTTCTAGTAAAACTTTGCATGATTTTGCATGTTCTTTAAGATGCTTTCATGCCATTTATATGAGCAGGTACACTAGAAACTACCAGCAATAAGCTGCACAAAGAAACCACCTAGGCAGAAGTCAAATTGTTAAGCGTTCTGTGTCTTCACATGTCCAGTACCATAAGACATGAGATAGACCATGTACTATCAAGTCTCTTGGCTTTTTCATTGTGCAATGCTTCAGGAATGCAAATAAGTCTGAGCAATAACTCTGTCTAAATATACATATATAAACTCTGAGTATGTGTATAATATATGGCCTAAATTAATACTTAAATGTCACTGCTTTGCGTAGCTAAAGACCATGTAAACTTGGCATTTGGTTTATGTCACACAGTGGGCAGAGGAAAGCAAGGGGTTTTGCACGTCTAGAAAAGCCTTTCCTTCCCTCAGATGCAGAGCGAGTTTCATGTGATGTTTACATAATGTTTGTGCCTGAAACATGTCAAAGTACCAAACTCCAGCCCATAGTTCAGCACTAAACAATGACCTGGGCTGATGATCTTTTTCAATATTACAGTATGAACACATCAATCAGAAAGTCATGGCATCTCCTGAAGAAAGCAAGGTTTCTTCTTTCTTAAAGCAACATTTGTTGCCGTTTTCATTGCACTGATTTCAAAATCATAAATGGAAGATTCTAGAACTTTTAGTTATGTTCCAATATGTAACCTTTTTGCTTGTGCTTCCCAAATGCCATTCTAGTCATAAGTGCTAGGAAAAAAACAACCCTGTATCCCACTTTTTAGGCATCTTAAGTTTATCTCACATTCGACATTTCCTATAAATACGAATAGCTCTGATTTCTGTATACGGAGAAGACACCTGCTGTATGGCCGCCTTCTGTTGCTTTTTTTTAAGTTGCCCCTCCAACTGATGCAAGTTTGTTAAATTGGTTGTCATTTTAGGGGTTACAATCCCCTATTAACCAACTTAAAGTTTCTCTGCCTATGATTGAGGAACTAAAACTACCAAGGCATATGCTATTACCATATACAAAGTCTTGCTCATCTACACAAACAATGCAGCAAAACAAGGGCCTTAATTCAAAAGGCTGCAATAAAAGAAAATATATTCTAAACTTTTTTTCTTTTTCATCTAGGAAGACCAGTACAAAGCACTTGCTGTTGTTGCTGCCAGCAAGAGAAACCAGCGCAACTGAATAAAGGCTTTCCTGCTTAATAGCAGCATGAAAGAAATGCCACGGCAGTACATGGATCACTGACATCGGTCAGGCAGCAGAAATGCGACTGAAGACACCGGAGCGATTGAAGGCCCCTCAGCACCACGCGTGTCCCGCCCACTCACGGCATCACCAAGAGAACCTCATCCAACCACCGCTTTCCACACGGATCTATTAAACCTTAAAGCGTTTTCGGTAAAAGACAAAGATAAGAAAAAAAATCATAATGAGAAATGGAGACGGGTTTGCCAACACGAGGTCTCCAAAATAAACCACGAATGTAAACGTGGGGGCGGGGAACACGGGAGTCACCGCTGCGAACCCTTCCGACCCGGGGCTGCACGAACGGGACACCGGGCGATGGCAGCGGGACGGGGGCGCCGCCCGCGGGGGGCCCGGCCCGAGCGGACAGCGGAGCCGCCACCCCCGGCCCAGCCCCGGGCGGGGAGCACACGAAGGCACCGGCCACGCCCGCCGGGCCTGCCCTGTCCTGCCCTGTCCACCTCCCTCCGGCCGCCGCCGAGGACTCTCTGTCTCCCAAGTGAACGCGGGGGGATCGAGCTGGGAGCAGCGCTGGGCCCGGCGCTCACGCCTGGGCCCGATCCGGCCTCCCCCACCGGCCCGCGTCTCGCCTCCCTCACCTGCGGGCTGTCCTCCAGCGTCTCCTCGATGGGCAGCTTGTCGATGCCGGGCATGGCGGCGGCCGGGCCGGACTGAGCGCCGCTGCAGCTCCGCAGCCCTGAGCGGAGCGACCCGCCCCTTCTCCCCGGCCACAACACGGCCGCCCCCGCCCCGCTCCGCGCCGGATGTCCCGCCCTCCCCGCTTGGCCTTTCGATTGGTTCTTCCACCCGGCCCGCCCCGCTTGTTATTGGTGAGCGGGTCCGTCTGTTTGCCTGCACGCGCGAGGGTCCTGGCGCCGGGCGGTGCTTCGCGCCTCTGCGTGGCGGGAGCGGCTCGCGCCGTGGTTCGCTGCCCGCCGTGTCCCCTCAGGGACCCGCGTCCCTGGGACCCGCGTCCCCTCCCTGCCCCTGACACGGGAGCGGGAACAGGCGCCTTCCTGGCGGCCAGCTCGGCTCCCGCTTCTCGGGAGAGCGCCCCGGCGGCGGCGGGAGGTGAGTGGGGAACCGAGGCCGACAGGGACGTTGCCACGCTCTGGTGTAGCGCACGGGTGATGGTTGTCAAGCGAAGTTTCTGGAAAAAAAGCAAACAAACTTTTTTTTTTTGGTATTTACATATATGCTTTGTGTTACAAATCAGTATGCCCTTTTAGCCGTGTTTGTCTTTATTTGGAGGTGGGTGTCTTCTCAGAACAGACAATTATCTTGGGAACACAACCACAGTGGGACTAATGCTGTAGTGTCCCTGTCATGGTGAAGCATCCTCTGCACTCTTGATATCACCTGGAGCATCCCTTTTAAGAAGTCTCCTTTTATTCCTGTTGTGTCTTTCTCCACCATCCACCAGAGCTTTTATCCGGAAAGTATTTCTGTCCCTCATTACCCAGTGGTTTTTGTTACCAAGTGGTGGTTTCAGCTCAGGATCTGGTTTGTGTTCCTGCTGGTGTCTCAAAAAAACAAACAAACCAACCCCACCACTGCAGAGCACAGGTTTTCCCCTTCAGAAACAGGAGCGTAACCAGTTCCAATGGACTCCCTGCTTTCTCAGCTGCGGTAACTTGGTGCTATAGGATGGCAACCAATTTTAAATGCTTGAAACTACAGCGAGGACTCTCTGGACTTGAACCAGCTTGTTGTGTGCTCTTTAAAAAGGAGCATATTCTTGAATTGCCCTCTTTTATTAGTATGTTTTGACCCAAGTTATTGTATTGGTTTGGGCTTTTTGGGGCCAGGTGAACTTGGTATAAAACCAGATTAGAAAGTACACAAAGGCATCTGGCAGAGCAAATGATTAACTATGGTGCAGTCTTGCTATGGGGACCTTTCTTTATGTTGTATCAGATTGTGTTTTACCTTTAAAAGCAGATAAAGGAAAAGGCTGGTGTGAAATTAACAAACGTTTAAAGATTTTTTGAGGTGTGTGGGGGTTTTGTTTGGTTTTAGTTTTTTTCGTAGGGAGTGGTGAAGAAATTTCAAAGTTCCAGCTGGGTTCAATCAGTTCATTTACTTGCTCAGCTGGTGAAGCAAGTCGCTGAAGCAAGTCACACCGCTTCTCTTGCCATCATATGAGGGGGATAATACAGAGACATCTTACAGGGTATTTTAAAGACAGAATGCTACCTTTGGCTCATGACCTATAAATGCATAGCTCTCTGGTTTTGAGATCAGTTAACTCGTGGCTATGTTTTACAGCAGTCTTCTGTAAGAAATGCTCTCTGGTTTGTACTATAAGATGCATTTCCCTCGCAGATTTCAGGAAGGTAGTAAGTTTCAATGGAATTGGTTTCAGTTACCTTTGTATATTTTCAACTCTAAATGACAGGAAAAACAAAACATTTCTTTAGCTGCTATGAGCAGAGCAAAGGTCTTTTACAATTAAATGTTTTATAGAAGAAAAAACAAAATGCTAACATACATCTTTAATATGTAGAAATGTGCTTTGGTGTCTCAGCTGGCATGTAGCATAAAAATGTGTCTTGTTTCTGTTGATCTTAACAATCCCGTTTAGATGATTCAGTTTGGTTCAACAACAAGAGGGGGCCTTTCTAATCATGTTGTAGTACCAGGGCTGCTTTGAATTAGTAGTCACCTTTTGTAATAGGTCCCTTATGTTGAAACATTCTATAAGATATTACTTGTCTTGGTCTTATGTGTATGTTTTTTACAAATACTACAAGGTATCCAAAAGTAATGGATTGAAGAATCCTTCTGAACCCTTTAGTGAGTGGTTTTAGTGTGAAACTTTTTTCAGCATTGTAGATTTTTTGTTAGTGTGATTTTTTTTCTTTTTTTTTTTTCCCCTTTCTTTCTGCCAAATAATAAGGGGCCTTAAAAATGTGTGCAACTAACACCTGGCACTATGTAAACAGGGAGAAGAGCAGCCAGTGGCTCTCTAGAGAATTCCAGATGCATCCCCTAATGGAGAGAATATTCTGCCTCTGCAGGAGGGTGAAAGTAGCTCTTTGGCTAAGGTAGGATTTATCGGCATGTCACCCACTGTTTCACACGCTTTTTTAGACTTCTGCCAGTGCCAGCCTTGGATTTACCTTGAATTTATCTGTGTTCACTTCATCTCCCTGGGTCAATAATAGCTTGTACTTCAGTGAAGAAATAGCTAACTGGGTTTAGTCATGTCTTGTGAAAATTAGTGGTAACAGTTTTGAGGTATTCTTGCTTAAAACAACCTTTTGAGTTTTGAAGTTGGCTTTGAATACAATCTTTGTTATTCCTGTTCAAAACATGCTAGAAAGGGAACTATGGAGCACAATAGCTGAGGTGGTGAAATACTGGTGCAGTGTGGTAAAGAAGCCATGAGAAAGGCGAGATGAAAGGTGGTTATTTTGAGTGTGATAAGTAATCAAGAAAGATTATATATACCATTTATAGCTTTTTAAAAAGCTGAAAATATTGCACGGGCTTATCGTGAAAGGTGACCTGGCGGTGCAGTAGCAATGGGTGAGAACAGCAAAGGCGGCAACAGCAAGCATTGGGTTTCGGACCAAAGCCGTCCAGAACTATTGGTGCGTTTCTTCAGCTGCTATAAGCAGAGTCTCAAGACGCTTCACATCGCTGAAGAACAGGAGCTTCATCTACTAAACTGATGAACTCTGCTGTTCCTGGGCAGAAAACAGTGGTGCAAAATCGGAAAGGGAGATTAGTTGGCTGCCTCAAGTATGTGGTGCTGTAGGAGGATTGGATTTGCATATCCAAGGAGCAGTGATTTCTCCTATTATTGATTACTCAGAATTTTCAACTTAATGTTTGTTGTGTTGCTCTAATTACCCCTATGGTGGTATTTAGCTAAAACTCTATAGGTAGTTCCGTACTGCTTGCAACAGGAGTATTGATTATTTCTAATGGGTCAAAATAACCAAGTGTAGTTTTTGAGTGAAGGCTCAATGTCTGTTTACACTTTCAGTGGGAATTTGTAGAAATTTAATCTGGTTCTTTACTACCAGGTATTCTTGGATCTAAAACTTGTACGTTTTCTGCACTGTTGGAAAATACATTTTAATCCTCATTTCTTATGGAAAAGTTTGGCTGTTTATCTTGCTAACAAAGAGCTTTCTTCTATGACTAAGCAAGCTCCTCTTCAAAGAAATCTAGCAACCTGGACCTGGTGTGCAGCTCAAACGCTCCAAATAACTGCGTGCAGTCAGGAGAAGGAGTCCTGTTGCGTTGTTACGGTCACAGGTTGCCTTGTTGGGAGCAACTGTACTGAAACATAAAGTGCTGCAAGGCCCTTGCTTAACTCTGTGTCCCACTGACCTCCAGTTCACCAAATATTCCAGCAAGCAGTGGTTTAATACATCTGTCCTTATGGCTTTTGTTTTAATGTTTGCACTTTGTGTTTGCTGAGGCTGTCAAATTATGGTTGGAGCTTAGTTTACAGGGGGTCATTGCAGTTATATTGGTATGTGCTGATAAGGTGTCCTGGGTAAGATCACTTTGTGAATTGTCACTCTTTTTGATAGTTTGGTTTGAGAACAATCTCATCGTGCAACACAAATTCAGTCTAGTAAGTCAGCATTCTGCAGCTGAATGTCTTTCTGATGTGAAGCCACCATGGAACGCATTTTTCTCTGTAGAATCTCCCTCAGTGCAATATTGTCAATTCTAGACTCTACCATTTCCTTAGTGATTTTCTTACCTGTCTACTCCTAAAGATTTGTCTCGGGTTGTTTAAGAATGTAAGGAGAATCGAAGTGGATATACCATTTATTTCCTTAATATTTGTTCTTAGCCGTGTGATTGACTGGTGACGCAGACTAAACTGCTCTGAGAACATGGCAAACCAAGTAAAAATAGAAGGCCAGATTTTTGCTCTAAAAGCACACAGTCTTAAGTGTTTCAAGTTAAAAGTTTCATTTAAGAGTGGTAAGTTTTGCATTCTGAGAATAACTGTTTTCATTTTGGTATGTTATCAAATAAAGCTTTGTCCAAAATAAGAAAAGGGAGAATCTCTGCAGAGAGGTTATTCTGAACCCAAAGCTGGTTTTGAACATGTTACGTGTAAACTGCGGTGTGGCTGACAGATGAGCTTGAATATAGAAGTGTTCTAGTCAGGACTTTCTTTGTAATGAATGAAATCGCAATTCTGTTTTCAAACTTTGAACTTCATTACAAAACCTTTACCTCCTTTCTCCCCATTACTCATGATTTTTGGTCGTTTAAAGTGTTTGGTTTGTGGAATTTAAATAAATTTCTGTTGGTTATAAATCTTCAAGAAGAGAGGCACATGTAGCAGTAAAAGGATGGTTTTTAAACCAGTAAACTTGAGTGTACTGCTTCTATTACTTTAAGTTTTGTTTCTCTGTTGCAAAGAATGATCAGGAAATTTCACGTGTGGTATGTTTCAAAAAAGCCACAACAAAGTTATTTTAATAAGAAAAATGAATGCATTAATTATTTAAAATAGTTGGTGCAACTGTTCCTGTTAACTAATCCAGGCACTTGGAAGGCAATTACACTGAGCTCTGACAACATTGCCAACCCACTGCACAGCGCCTTACGCCAGAAGCTATTGTTGTTTTATTGACCACGTTCACCATTACATATGCATATGAAAAAACAGAGGCATTTTCATCGGGATTACCCTAATAGCATTAAGAGATTATTTTTTAAATTTCCTTGGAAGGAAATTCACTTAAATGAGATTACTTATCACTTGACTGGTTTCCTATCATGCTGCTATGTTTAGGTAAGTGGAGTCCATTAGAGTATAAAGTTTTTAAAAAACCTGATTTTATACATTAATGATTTCAAATAAAAGAGAAGTACTGTATTTGTGCACAGCTTCTTTTGAGAAAGTTAAGTCGATGTTCTGGTTAGGAGAGATAACACTTTTTGTCCCTCTTGGTGGCCCCCCTGGTGTCACCATTAGTTGCTAATTACTTGCAAACAAATAAACAATTAACTCCTCGTGCCTCTTGGTGGAAGAGTTTTCATTGACATGCTAAAACTTTCTAATAAAAGATTTTAATTAATGACGTTGCAAATCCAACCCCCCTTGTCAACATAGCTATAAGGAGGACGTGTGGAGAAATGCAAGTACAGTATCCGCGCTGTGCTGGCTGAGGGTGACAGCATGGCAGGTACATCGCTGAGTGCGGCCACTGCATCCATGTCTCAGAATCTTCGGAAGGTGTCTGGTTTTGCAGAAAATAAAACCATACAGTGCTCATTTTCCATTGAAAGTATTTTGGGACTGGAGCAGAAGAAAGATGGCATTCCAGCTGGGAAACCCCACAGACCGTGGGTGGATGCCTGCACCAACCTGGGTAAGTCAGCAGCCTGTTCTGTTTACTCCTTTAAAAATGTTGATATTTTCATGTTTCTACTAAAAACAAGAACGTTGAAGCTCTTGTTTGCTTGCTTTTTCTAGTTTTAGGTGATGACAGATCTCCCCATCTGCAAATCCCTGTTGTTTGCTATGAAAATCCGTTATTCCGTGCTAACAGTAATCCAGCGCAAGAGGAGAAAGTTTTGAAGTGCGAAAACTATTTTTCAGTCACCGAAAGGCTGTCTTTCAGACGAGAGTTGAGCTGGTACAGGGGCAGAAGACCAAGAACCGCGTTCACTAGAAACCAAGTAGGGATTTTCTCAGTATTTAATAAATGAATAACAATGTAGTTTAGTAAAATGTTGGTAGAAGCCTGTAACAGCTGACTGATCCAGTATGATGTACGTCTGCAGAGAGAACTAGTAATCAGGAACTAGTGTAATTTAACAGTAATGTTGCTAATTTCAGCAGACCTGTGTTTATGCATGGAATCAGAATTGCGCAAACACTGCTTGGAAGTCTCCTGTTGAACAAACTAAACTGGTTTTTGTATTTATTTTCTTTATTATGGCTATGAAGGTAGTGATAACTATTCAACAGCTGTGTTTTATCTCCTCAGATTGAAGTCTTAGAAAATGTTTTTAAAATGAACTCCTACCCTGGCATTGATATTAGAGAAGAGCTAGCTCGCAAATTAGATTTAGATGAAGACAGGATACAGGTAATTAAAGATTTATTTGGACTTTTCTGTAATTCCATCTATATGTACTCTCTGTTTATAGAAATAATTATTTTGACAGCAGTAGCAATAATTTTAATGACCTGAATTTAAAATGGTGTGCATTCATACATGTGGTGTGCCGTCAAGGATTTGTGAAATGGAAGCTGTTGAATTCCTTCTGAAATCTTAAACCTCCTTCCATAGCATTCATGGGGTGTTCAGCACTGCAATATTTCCATGATACTTGCTGTTATTCTCTAGTTATCATGTGCAGAACTTGATCGTTTGCTTCCACATTTAAAAATCATGTTTATAGTATGCTTGTCACTCTATTTGAAAAACAAATTTGAAACAAATACTGAAATAATTTCTATGAATGTCTTAAGTATTTTGTGAGACTGTCAGTAGAGCATACATGTTAAACCAGTGTTTGAGCCTATGTCTTCATTTGACCAAAAGCCAAATCTACTCAGGGTTTTTAATTATTGCTTTCCAGGTAGTCCAATGTGATAAGAAGCACGCCATAAATATCAGAATGTGGGCCTCACCTTGGTGTTTATTAAGCTATTGATGCACATATTCTATTGGGGTTGACGGGAAGCTTGATTCTGAGATAATAAAGCAGGCGAAGAAACAACACCTTAAGACTTGTGCGTGAATTCCAGATGCTCAGAATCTTCCAGGGTCTGATTCAGTGTCAGTGAAGTTAATATTAGTTTTTATAGTAATTTCAGTGAAGCTGGTCCTAACATTCCAGTTAAGCTGGGGGTATTATTTTCTTCGTCTGTGGCATTAAATTATTGCAGGTGGCTACTGATATTAACTGCCGATTTTAAATTTGTATTGAACTTCCAAACTACTGTCATTATATGAAATACTGCAAAGTTGTGTGAATATTTTAAAGTTTCAAAGTTTATTCTGTTAACAGTGCTGTGTTTCTGAAAAGCATGCCTTTTCTTTCAATTTTAGATCTGGTTCCAGAACCGGCGTGCAAAACTGAAAAGATCACACCGAGAATCTCAGTTTCTAATGGTGAAAAATACTTTCACCAACAGCCTGCTAGAGTAGAAGGAAGGTTTGCTGTTATGGTACTACGGTACAACATGAAGAATTACTGGAATTTTCACAGCTTGTATTTAGTAATGATGATATATTAATTATGATTTTATCCCCAGATTTGAAAGTTTATCATAACTTTCCTTCAAATAAACTGTAAATACCTGAAGTATTACTATAATCTGCTTCTTGTGGAAAAAGTGAACTTTTCCTCTATATTTTAATAAGTATTTTCAGAAAAGTTTAGATATTTTTGCAGTTTAAAAAACTTCAAATCCTAGGTTGCACAAGATTTTCAGCTAGTATGAATTACAGCAGCTTAACTGAAGATGACTTTAAAAAGCTTCGTGGTTGTTTGGTTTTGTTTTTTTTTTCCAAAGAGTGTTTGAAGTCTGAAATACACAATATGGAAGATAGGTTTTGCTACCTGAAACAGATTGTTTGTCACACTGGAGTTTAAATAGCTTATTTATAAAGAGTATGATCTTTTTATTAAGAACCTAATTTTTAGAAAAAGGTATCTCAAATGGAAGGGTTACTATTCAACTGACTGTTCAGTTTGAATAATTGTTTGGTTAAAAGAAGATTAAAATTATAATATTTTAATATAATATTTTAATTTAGGATATTTGTCCATTTACTACTTCAACTTGGATATCTCGTCTCTTGTCAGTGTACGTATTCCAGTTAGGGAAGCTGTGCTATTTTTGAATGACGGAATGCAGCATTTCACAGGATCTAATCAGTTGGGACCAGACCAGGTATCCAGATCATTGCCATTAATTTTAGGACATTGAATTAATTTTTATCAAGCAGTCCATGGAAGTTAATTATCCTCCTATTTGATAGTCAGCCTGAAGGACAGGCCAGACCGCAGCTCTTGCTGGCCAGGATGCAGGAAGGGTTTGTGAGGGTGGGTTCCGCTGCCCCCTGTTCAGCAAAGCTCTGAGCACTTGTTTAAAACGCTCGTGTCCTTCAATGAACCTTCAGCCCGAGGTACCTACCAGAGACACGTTCTACATGGGCCCAGCTGTGTATACAAAAAAAATCAGTTTGTGTTAGGCTGATGGTTCAGCTGAAGCGCTGACTTGAAACGATATTTCAATCTGTAAACTAGGGAGAGGAAATTATGTGAGTGCTTATGACACTCAAATTGTTTTTATCTAATTCAGATTCTAGATCTCAGGCAAACTATCCCACGTTGAAGGAATGTTTAGTGACTGAGCTATGATATTGGTTTCTACATTTCCTGTGGAAACAGTTTTGCTTTATATGAAGTACCATGATAGTCACTGGAGGAAGAATTCCGAGCCAAAGTCTTCAATCTACACACCCGAGCCAGCAGGCTCGTTCACAGTCTGACACTCAGCTCTGTGAAGTCAGGACACTGGGGACGTGGGAGTTACTGGATCATTGTTAATACAGGCTAAATGTAAATAGCAAAAAAGGAGGAAAAAAAAATTCTGTAGGGGTCTTAGTAGTGCAAATACAGTTAGATTGTTCTTCACTTGCACTTTCTTGTTCAATAATAATAAAATGGCAACAGATTTTTTTTCTGGCATCTTACGTTCAGTGTAGCATAGTCTCCAGAAGAGGCAGGTGTTAAGATTTGAAGAGCTGTCTCTGCTGCTTCCAGGCAGTTTCTGATTCTTCTGTCTCTTCTAGCATGCTCTTCTTTTCCTTCAACTTATGTTCTTTCTTAGGGCATGTCTAGATGGTTCAGTTGTACTTATATAATGGATGATTTAATGTGTCTTTGCTGAATGGTTGCGAGGTATAGTGAAATGCAGTTAGTTTAGGATTTTACGAGATAAGATCATGCCTTTTATATCATGGAGAAAACAAGTTTGCTCTTCCTTTCTTGACGTTTGTATCTGTGGTATCTGCTGTCCTATAGAATGAAAGGTAAGTTTGAGAAAAGGGGTGATTGAAAAAATTCTATGTAGTTTCGTATTAGGAAAAGCTAAGGGAAGGATGATCTGACTTATGTCCTTATTTGATATGTGGATGATAGGCTGAGACATAAGAGGTTGTGGTTTCTTGTTTGTTTGTTTTTAATCTGTATTTTCTGAAAAATACTACTAAAAAGCTGGATTACTTTAGAACAAGGCTCCAGGAATTTGCCATTTTCTGTCTTTAACTTCAGGGGCTCATTGCCTTCATTTTTATAGAATCACTAACATCTTGAATTGCTTGACTTTGCTCCTGGAAACTCAATTTAGGATGAAAATAACAAAGTTTTACCCAATATTGAGATGTTAATTATTCATGCTTTGTTGGATTCAGGGAACAACATGACTAACCGAACTTCTGTTGTATCCTGCGTTCAAAAACACTTAAGAGAATATTCACAAATGAAGCATTTTAAATGTAGTGAAATCCATGAGGAATGGTTTTTAGAGAAATTGGAATCTCAATTCAGGTACCTACCTGATCTGGTAAAGGTAAAGACAATACTGGGAATGCATGAGTTCAATTTTGTTTTTCTTCTCACCTCAAAACATACATTGTCCGTAGTTTAACCTTCTTGCAGGTAATTTGACACTATTGTCTGCTTTACAGTGGAAACAAGGTTTCCAGCAGCAACAGATTAGACTAATCTGTGCAGATTGATGCTAAGAACCTCAATCTATTATCTGGCAAATACCTAAATACGCCTAATGTCTCAAGTGACAGAACTCTGACAAAGCAATTTAAGAGAAGGAGTAGAATAATAATAGAACCAGCCCCAGTATCCTGCTCCCAATTAGCGGATGTTACCCTAAGGATGATGGTGTCAGGTACTAAGAGTGTAGCAGGTAGTGCTGAGGGCAAAGGGTTTAACAGCGTAATTGCAGTATTTGCTTTATCTTGGTTTAGCTTGCTCTTCCAAAGTAAATGCATCAACACGTTACAGGAGAACCTCTAGCTTTACATTTATACCTGCTTTGACCAGCATGGGTTCCAATTGTGGCCATCCCTTTCTCAACTACAGCTGATTTTTTTTTCCATCTTAAAAATTAATAGTCTGGACTTCACAGGATTTTCTGATCTTGTACTTCCTGATAATGTGCAGCTTTCTGGGCTACCGTGGCAATATAATACATATAATATGTAATGTTATCTGTCTGGGCACAGCCAGTCCCAATAACAGTAGGGGATGAGTCAGAAGAGGCCCCCATGCACCCTGAAATTGCTGAAATCTGGTCCCACTCCAGTTTTGCATACTTTGCCTTGCAGTGTTTCTGTTTCTCTACCCTTCAGAACAGTGATCAGAAAAAGCTCAGTCTTCTTGGTTTGTATTCTGACTTAATTGTGATTTCACACACTGTTTAATATTTAAAGTTGTATTACATCAGTCATAGTAAGACTCCAGAATATCTTGGGATTCAGTTTTTATCAGTGATGCTGTATTAAGGAAATAAGGAGATACCGGATCAAGTATTCTGAATTAAAGATTGTTTGCTATGTATTAGCTGCATCTTAAACACTTTGCTTTTTCGTATTGAATCAGACTTTGGATTCATAAATCTTGAAGCGGTGATAATGGTCTGTGGTGGAAATACCTATACAAATGCTGGGCTGCTTTTGCCCTCTTGTGGCCAGATTTTATAACTGCAGTCTTACGTGTTAAATTAGTTTTGAGTGAACTCTGCAGCCATGAGTTGAGGCTGTAGGGAGATGGAATGCCAGCAGGTGACTGCCTGTTTTAACTGGTGTACAAACTTTGCGACCAAATTTATCCTGTATGTGCATACAAATGCTTGATGTCGGGCCTGATTTTTGAAAGTTCGGAGTAGTCAATATTGAACTGAACCTAGTGAAAGTTGGTGGATGCTTAATATTTTTGATAGTCTGAGCATTTATTAATAATTAGCTGTTACCTGTAAGAATCTGGTTTTGGGCAGCCAACCTTGTCTCTAAATTAATTTAGAGCGCTTTCTCGAGTACATGTTTATAAGACTGCCTGACATAGTCCATTTATGGTAGCAGAATCTGTTTACATTCCAGAAGGCATTTGACAAAGTGGCCAGTAATTCTGAAAAAGAGAACAAAAAGCTCGAACTGATAGCATAGGACTTATAATTACTTCTGGTACAATATCTACTAATACAGTTCCTCTGTGGTAATAAGTAGAATGTTGACAATGTGAAGGTTTGCCATGCAGAAACACTTATTGCCACCAGTCTTTTCATTTATTATTGTTTTATCACATTAGGAGGATAAGAAATCACGTGGTGCTGTTTAAATACTGTGCATTTCTTAACAGTTTGTCTTGCATTTCAAAGTGGTCAGTCAGGGTAAAATATTAATAAATTATTTAGTATCCATTTCAATTTCTTTCTCAATTCAAATATTTGTAAGTTACAAGATGGATATTTGGATAAGAGGCATTCAGTGAAATGCAGTTCTCTCACTTCAGAGCTGGAACAGCATCTTTTTCCGTGCTCCAGGATGTGGCTATCTGACAAAATAATTGCAAACTGCTCTAATTAATTTTGACAAAGGAAGTCATGGGGCAGCGTTCTAATGAGGCACCAGCACTGCCCTGGGACTGCAGAGGCTGTGGCTGGAGCCCTGTGAAACTTCGGTTCTGTGGCAAACCTCCTTTTCTCGTAGACATTCTTGTTCAAATGAGAAAACTCAGCCAGTCTTTCCATTCTTTCCTCTGTAAACATTTGGTCCTGGGCAATAAGCTGTAACACAAATTAGAGTTTAGTAGGAGTGGTATTTTCAGTGACTGTTACTATTATAATCTAATTAGAAACAAATGATAATTATCTATTGTCACTTATCATATTAACATGACTTAACTTGCTATGTAAGCATTAACAAATCTCATCCATTGTGTTTGATCAGTCTATTAGCTGCGTATTTATCTTAGTCTTTCCAAAAATAAGGGGCTAACTCAATCCCAGTACCTGACTGCTTCAAATTTTTGTTTTAAAAGAATTTGCCAGACTGTAGATGAAAAGAACCTTGAGTTTGTTTGTTTGAGAGGCAGAGCTGCCGACAACAACCGTCATTCTGAACAGGGCCCTTCCTCTGTTTTTAGCCCAGTCTTGTAGAATTGCTGTGGATTCTTTTGTAAATCTGCTAAAAAATGTTTTAAAATTCTTCTCTGAAGTATTATGTATCTATCATACAAATAACAATTGTAATTTCCGTATGTTTCAAGCATTTGTATTTTCTTTTGTTTGTGTATTTCTCTCAACGGGAGTAGAATTGAGGCGCTATTGCCAAAGTGCTTTACAATCTTCTTCCAGAGTGGTTACACAATAGAAAGATTTTTTTTTTTTTCCCTAAATTCTTCCAGTCATGTTCCTATTGTTCTGTAGCAGTATCTGTTACTAGTGTCTCTATGCATTTTAATTACAAAAATCTTCAAAACATTTTCTTTAGCCTTAATTATCCATAGCTTTTGGCCTCAAATGACAAATGATGTCATCCTGAAGTGCTTGAGCAAATCGCTCTCCCTCCGTTAAACAGGAAGGGCTTTAAGGCTCAGTTTGTGCTCAGCGAGGGGTCCCTTAGTGTGCTGGGATTAGTTTTGCAGGCATTGCCACAGGATGCTGTTGAATTTCAGAACAGACTGTTAAGTCAGGTCAGGGTTGCTCCTCCACCCCCTTCCCCGTATTTCCCTGCAGAAGGAAAATGACAAGTTGTCTGGATGGAAAGTATTGTGCTGTAAAAGGAAAGGGCTGAGATTAGAAGTGAAACTGAGAAACCTGTAAAAACATTATTAGCATTTCTAGCATTTATTTGAACTGCATTGTGGGGATCTTGATTTGCATTTTTAATAGTTGATTGAGATGAAATGCCCATATTGCAGAGAAATATAATTTTAAAATTGAACATTAAAAATTATTCAATTGTTGCAAAAGAATAAAAGGGATGCAGTTGTTGGTTTGGAATATTTCCAGTTCAGCAGAATTTACATTGAAAAATGACTCCTCCATGCAATTTTAAATTTTCTTTGTATTACAAACTGCTTTTCTCTGAAAGTGCAGTTTCACATTACAGCTAATGCAGTGGAACAGCAGGCTGCTGCTGAAAGCCGCGCTCCTGCCCTGCTCCCTCTTTCCTCAGAGCCAGTTCCGCAGCTTTGGGAGTGGATTTGGTGGCACATCAGTAAATTGAATCATCTCACAACTGAGCTGTCTGCTCCTTTATTATATTCATATGAATAAACAGATGCAAAACTGAACAGAAGTACAGAGGGAGAGTTGACATGTGACTGCAAACCTCTGCCAGCAGAACAAGTTGGCCTGTGTACAATGCAGAGAACTGTGGGGTCTGGGGAGCTGGAATATTATATGAAGATTTGCATCTGTGAATCACTGATAAATTGTTATTTTGATGGTGATCAGAGGTAATTTTTGTATAATGACTGTTTGGTTTATTTCAATCAGTTCCTTTTCAGCCTAGCTTAGATCTGATGCTGACTTGAGCCTTCAGGAATATAGGACTGAAACTTCCTTGGTAATTAAGTGCAATTTCCTGTAGAAGACATTAAGTCATCCAGAAAGGTCACAATACCATTCGCTCCCTACTCTCTGAACTCTACAAGCCTCAAAACATCCCCAAATACCTGAAGACAGACTTGAGATTTTAAGAAAAAAAGCTAAACCGTGAAAGCGTGACATAAAAAGCGAACAGGAGAGAAATGTTACTGCCTGCACGCTGTGAGGGATTCTGTGAGGTTTCGCTTATTCAGCGTTAGGGACTGTGTGTTCCATTTCAGGACTTGTCGCAAAGCATCTGGATACAGAAGCGGCTGCCAGCGTCAAAGCAGAATTCACCCGTGTCGTTCCACTTTCAAGTCCCATCTGGATGCAGCGGTGGCTGCTCCTGAAGTAGCGGTGGCTGCTCCCGAAGTGCCGGTGGCTGTGTGGACATGATGGGAGGAGCTGGCTCGGACGGCGGGGATGGAGCTGTTCTGGGGGCTGGACCTGGGCACCGCGGCCCACGCTGCTTTGAGCACCCACTGGTAGTGTCAGGATGGCCTTAGGGAGGAGAGTGTGGGTCTATAGAAAACAGCAAATTAAAACCAAAACCCACTGCGCCCAGGGGTCTCTTCCTGTCTTGCTAAGGGGCAGAGCCTTTCCTGACTCCAAATCTAATTACGGGGTTAGCCCTGGGCGTGTGTGCAAGACATAAAAGGATATGTCTTTATGACTCTCTGCTTAAGTTTCCCCATCTATAAAATGGGAATAGTAATACAGATTTTTCTTTCCGAATTGAGAGTTTTTATTGATTTTTTTTTTTGGCACATTTCTCAAGGCCTAGTGATTTAAAAGTTGCCTTGAACAAGTATTCATAACAGCTGATCGATTTGATGCAAATTTCAATGTAATGTTACAGTCTGGAGTGACTGTCTTGTCAGTTGATAATCTTTCACTTGAACTTAGCCAGATCTTTTGAAACTGTGGCATGTTATGATATGAAAGATTCCATCTGCATAGAATTTTTGGGACCCTTGACACTGGTGGGAGTGTTCATGCCACTGTTGAGAGTGTCCACATCCATTTCATACTTCCTAATTTTGTTCTTAAGCTTTAGTAGCAGAAGATATTTTTTTCTCCTTTTTATGTTTCATTGTTCGTTCCACAGGTAAACCATCGCCATGTAAATGGCCACTTTAGTATAAGTGGCTGTTTTCAAAAAGATCTGGTTTTCCACCTTCCAGTATCTGCCCAGTGAAGCTGGAGGAGACCCTCACATCACAGCTTTTCTATTCTGGCATCTTATTTGTGCTTCTACAGAGAACAAGATGGAACAAGATTCCAGACCTGTCAGAGGTTTCTGAGATGCTGAATTCTGTCTGCTTGGCTCACGGCAGCTCGTCCTCAGTCTCTAACGGTGCGTGGTGTGTAGAACAACAGTGTGGTGTTGCAATAGTTGTGATTGCCTGACTCAGCTGAACACTTTTTGGTGCTTTCTGGCCCCAAAGTGAGCTGTTTTCATAACTCCTTCTGCAGTCAAGTTCAGTCTCTCTTGGGAGAGATTTCCGTGCTAGAAATATGAAGTATGGATGGAGCATACAGGTTCCAAGTCTAAGAAGGATTTTTTGCTGAACGATATAGAATTTTGGTAGAGAATTTTTAACCGTATTCTCAGAACTCTTTGTTACATGAGTTTTCATGTTTTTATAGGAACTGCTGGGTTCTCACTGTTCCCTCCATCTGGGACCAGCTGCTCAGAAAGGGGAAGGAAAAAAAATGTGTTCTTTAGCTTTAAGCAAGAAGGGAGAGTGGCAACCAAAACCAGCTGTACATTGCATGATACTGATACCCGTGACTTTTGGATATTATGCATTCTATACTATTTGGAAATAAGAAACTGCTGTAAAAAGGACTAAAGAGCCTACAGAGAAAGCAGAGTCCCCACAGTTGCTTTAGCCCTTGTATTAGCTAGCAGCGGTGTGGAGATTCCAGCTAAAAATGTTCATTGTTGTTGCTTGATTCCCACCACTCCTCTACACTTTTCCACAGAAGATTTCAGTGGAAATTCTAAATGCATTCAAAGCAATGAAATATTTCTGTGTTCGGTCAGTTCATTCATGTCAGTAAGCTGGACATGGTGGCAGGATGGAGATGTTTCTTTTTTTTCAGATGTGTCGCTTCGTTATTAGCTTAAGCCGAACTGTTGGGAAGGGGGCATCAATGCTGATTTTGTCAGATGACATCTTTGCTAAGTTTGAGGTGCTGGTAAATAAGACCAAGCATTTTGCTGCTTTTTGGGCGCTGCTGGTGCCTGTGGCAGCTGCCGCTGTGCTATGGTGGCTTCATGCGCATCAGTCTTGTTGGTGCAGTGGCACTTCTCTCCTGCCCATGGGAAAAAGAAGCCAAAATGCATGGGTTACCGTGGGCAGCATCCATCTCCACAGTGCAGTAACTGGATCAGCAATATAGATCGGGAAGGGCAATACGGTGCTTTCCAGGACGCAGCATGAACCCGCCGATGGGCATGGGGACGTGTCCCGCCAGCTCAAGTGTAGAGTCCTATGTCGGCTGCTGGTCCCCATGGCCTGGGTTGGGTTTGCTTTCTGGTTCTTTGTTTGATTTAATGAAATATAACAAGGGCAAGTGTAGAGTCCTATGTCTGGGCAAGAACAACCCCGGGTTCCAGTATAAGTTGAGGAATGAGCTGCTGGAGAGTGGTGTAGGGGAAAGGGAGCTGGCGGTCCTGGGGACAGCAGGGTGACCATGAGCCAGCTCTGGGCCCTTGTGGCCAGCAAGGCCAATGGGACCTGGGCTGGATGAGAAGGGGGTGGTCAGAAGGTCAGAGAGGTTCTCCTGCCCCTCTGCTCTGTCCTGGTGAGACCACATCTGGAATATTGTGTCCAGTTGTGGGCCCTCAGTTCCAGAAGGACAGGGAACTGCTGGAGAGAGTCCAGCGTAGGGCAATGAAGATGCTGAAGGGAGTGAAGCATCTCCCGTATGAGGAAAGGCTGAAGGAGCTGGGGCGCTTGGAGAGGACTGAGTGGTGACCTCATTAATGTTTATGAATA